>JAQGAO010006431.1:0-12314 GCA_034697705.1 Ommatoiulus sabulosus | reverse complement strand
TTGTGAAGAAATGCGCGAACGTCACGTGTAAAATGTGCAGGAGCTCCATCCTGTTGAAACCACATTTGCAGTCGTAATGCAATTGGAACATCCTCTAAAAGTTCAGGGAGTGTCTCTTGTAAAAATACATTTATAATTGTGATGCAAAGCCATCAAATGCTTGTAATTCCTTAATTAAGCCTCAAATGCAATTGTTTTTCCAACTGAAAGGTGTTTATTTTTTACTCCTCTACCTCCCTCTTCAGTTTGAGCATGACCTTTGGAATCACCCTCTATATGACAACATTCTATTCATAGGGATGTACGTGACATACATGTAGTTATGAGGCCTTGTATAATTTACGTGGATAGCATGGAGGAGGGGATTCTCGTAATGTACACTATAGTCCACCTATGGGAAGGCGGTATATTACAAATGTTTACTTGGACAAGGCAGTCTTTTTGCACTTCCCTAATACTAATTAAATTTATTAATACTGTACCTGGAATTTAAGTTTCGCATCATTAAAAACCACCATTTTATGGTTAAACATTAATAAATCAGGGTACCGCCAGATATGAAAACCTGGAATTCAGGGAAGAATGGCTTATTTTGAAAAAGTCAAGCAAATTCAACATAGTCATGTTGTTGTGATCCCATTTTCCGAGTACAAATTTGCGAAATTTTGCATGTTTTCAGAGTACAGTTTTGCAAAAAAATTACGCTTGACGAGTACAAAATGTGAAAATTTCCTAGGTTTTACCAGTACGTATTTTAAACAATTTCCGAATACAAAATTGTCAAATTTTGAAAATATTTCCATGCAAATTAAAATGTTGTGTTTTTTTTCTGTTTGTTTTAAAAGTTGTCTTTAGTAAATTTTGCAAAATATTTTCCTTCGTTGATTTTGCGAAATATTACAATTTTTGACATTGTCATTGGTCACGGGAAATTTTTTAACCCTAGAAAAATCAGGGAAAAGTCGGGGAAGTAGAAAATGAAATTTCTGGGGGGACCCTGTAAATATAACATTGTGCAAATGTACTGTAAACATAGCATACAGAATGTAAACCTAAGGCGTATTTTTGTTAGATTTATTATCGTGCTTTTGTGTAGGCCAACTTTTGCATCAGTTGCCAGGGGCAACCATTCCCCTAGTTTGCTTTCCTGCACAGCTGATGCCCCATGCTTTGCAGCTTCCATGCTGCTGCACTATGACTATGACTATGCTGTGTAGCTTTCCCTTTAAGCCGGGTACTCACTAGGAGTCGCTACTGCGATAAAACCAGTACATTGTTTATCACCCTACCCAACACTCTGCTCCCTTCCCTGCCCTACATCTGCTTGTTTCTTTAGCATATGCCACTTTCCCAACAACCTCTTAGCCGCCTTAATAGCTTTAAGCTTTTGAGGTTCTTCCCCCACAAGTCCCAGCCATTCTGCTGTTGTCGCTCCCTCTATACCCTATCTGAAATCTTCCAATTTTTCGCAGGCACACATCACATGCGTGACATCCTCAGCCTCATGCCAACACAAGTTTCATAACTCCTCTATCACACAAAATTTGGCCATTCTCTTGTTTATCTCAAGAGAGCCTGCCCTGGCCTTGAACAGCAATGCACAATCTAGCGAATTGTCGAAAAAAAATCTCTACAAACACCTGGTTTGTTCTTATAGATTGACAGCATGCTTTTACTGGCCAATCCATTTAACCATTTATTATTTTATTATGTCGTAACCAAGGTTTTAACCGAATTATCCGATTGACACCTTGGGCCTTTCACACATGTGTCAATCCCCAACTTCATCGCTATAGCCTTCACCCTACGAAACCAGAGGGTAACCCACCCTCGGCCTCTCATTAAATCGTATATCTGGCGTGCTGGATGCTCTTTTCCCATTAATCTCAACCTTCTCAGATATGTCAGCTTGCTGACCATATCCCGAGCCTCAAAACTGGACCACCCCATGTCCTTCTGGAGTGCCTCAACAGCAGTGTATCTGTTAGCCCCCAAAGCGGCCCTTGCATTTTGATTTTGCATATATTCTAGGTCCTTCATAAGTCTTCCATCAAAACATAGAACATCGCTGCCATAGGTAATTGCCGGCACCCCAACGCTCTTCCAAACTCTGCTTATGATTTTATAGTGAGAGAAGGATTGAAAAGCCAATTTCCTAAGAAGGCCACCCATACGCCTTGCCTTTAAGCACACCCTGTCCTCCATTAATGCCAAGTATTTTCTGCTATTATTTAGAGTTACACCCAGATACTCATACTCCGTCACCACCTTAATCTGGACCCCATCTATAAACCAAGTCAAACCACCAACCCTATTCGGCTCATCAATAGCCATGATGCCGGATTTGTCCTCGCCAAATTCCAACCCAAAGTCTCTGCCAAATTCCCCACAGATATCCAGCAACAATTGCAATTCTTCGCCCCTTTCCGATAGCAATGATACATCATCGCAAAACATTAAGCCTGGCAATTTATTAACCCCAATTTTATACCCATAACCCGAATCTCTCAATCTGACCCCTAGTTCGTTAATGTACACCAAAAACAGCAAACAGGACAATGGACATCCCTGCCTTACCCCTTTATTCACAGCTATACCCCCTGTACTAATGTTCCCCTATTGCATGATGTATACAGTACTCTCATATAATGCTTTGATTGCATTCACTAGTCCACCTGTTATCCCATAGGACCTTAACTACTCCCACAGTCTACCCCTATTAAAATTGTCAAATGCTCCCTTGATATCCAAAAACGCTATGTACAAACAATGTCCTTTTCGGTGAGCCAGTTCCATTAATTGAGTAATTACGTACAGATTATCCGACCCTCTCCTCCCCCTTCGAAATCCATTTTGGAAATAAACGAGCTTCCCACCAAGCTCCAGTTCCACCTGCAATCTGTCTCAAAGAAGCCCTGCATATAGTTTACACACACAGCTACTTATAGTTACTGGTCTATAATTCCCTAAGTCTGCCTTATCCTTGCCTTTACCTTTATGAATCAGTAAAATCCTTGTGCTATTCCAATCAAGAGAGCTTCCTACCCTCTAAGCACCCATTAAATACTTGTACCAGCACCTGAAGCCCCATTTCGCCTTGGTATTTTAAAAACTTATTCGGTATGTCGTCCTCCCCAACTGCCTTCCACGTAGAAGTATTAATCTGTTTTGGTTTGTGACAACATGAATATGTTTAATTTCGCTGACTTTCCCTGATTATTCCTGACATTTTTAAGTTCCCTGACTTTTCCTATAGTGCAACGATACCCAGATCCTGGATCAAGGTCAGGGGACTGAAACCGAGGAATTCCACCAGAAGGAAGGAGGTCACTGCTACTGGAGTAGCAGCCAGCCAATCAGCCAAGAAGGAGACATCATCCAGTCCTCAACCAGCAGAGGGAGCCACTAGTCAGCAAAGGAGGTATATAAAGAACAGCAGCAGAGGAAACGACAGTCCTTCTCAGTCACGACTCCCCAGCAGCAGCAGCTCGCACTCCCAAGCATTGAAGTATATTGTTACCATCCCGTTATTTGATCAATCATTATCATTTCTACTTACCTGTAAAATAAAATAAAAGGAAATATTAGTCGCCCTGAAATTTTGGCGCACCCAAGCAATCTTGACTCTTGCCTTAATTGAACTCTTGCAATAAATCCAAGAGGTCAAGCCCACTTGACTGCAAAACCCCAGTCCTACTATTTCGGGACCCGCGGCGAATAAGCCATCTTCACCCTTTCCGGGGTAAGAAGCCCATTCCCTCGTCCCAAGGTGAGATCACGTTCACCGCAAGCCAACGACATCGCAGGTCACTGTCGGCCAACTCTTCCCCGCAACTCCTTACGCGAACGTGGCGAAGGAAGTTGACCGCACATTAAAGCGCCGTGAACCTTGAGAACTGTGGTAAACGTAGCAAGGATCTCATAACTGGCGCCCAACTAGTATCGTATTCACGACGAAGAGATTCCAAGATCATCCCATCAAAGCTAGTCGAAAGGTCATGCAGGACCAACGAGCCGTATCGCCGAATCCGTCAGATATGGATTCGCAGGTTGTGGTACCAGAGACAAAGATAAGTTCAGCGTCAGGGACCATACAACTAATCGCGGAGAATAAACCGCCGCTGGAAAGTACACCGCAATTGAAACCAAGATCAATGGTAACATTGAGAGGGAATACACAATACGCACCACCTTCTAGTGAACGCATCGATATGGAAATCTCCGCTATCAGACACGCCGGGGATAACAATCCCACGTGCCATGATCCAGACATTACACAGCTCACCACGGCCATTACAGCGTTAACCGCATTAGTAGAATCGGCCAAACAAGAGGCGAAAAAGCAAGCGACCAAAGACCGCGAAACGCTAGACCGCACATTAGCCGAAGTGGCTGAGCTTAGAGAACAACTAAACGCATCACAGTCCAAATCTAAAAAGAAAAAGCGGAGGGGCAGGCGTCCGCGCACCCCATCGGTAGATACTGACCAAAGTATAGAAGATAAACCATCATCAAGTGAGGCATCAGAAACTGATGACCGACCACAAAGAAACAAAAACCGCCGCAGACAGGCCAAAAGCAATCCTGCAGAGGATCCAGCAAAAATCGCAAAAGTCGTTAGGAAGTTCACAGGCAACAAGAACACGTTTAACGGCTGGATTAAGCATCTCCTGGATCACCAGAAACTGAACAATATCGCAGATGAGTATATTTTCAGCATCCTAAGTTATCTCTTGGATGAAGCACCAAAGCAATGGTGGGCCACAGCGTCCACATCCTCGGTGGATTTTAAGGACGCCATCGTGGCATTTAAAATAAAATATTCCAAGACGGAATCAGACATGTCCATCCTGGACAGAGTCGCGCAGTTCCACCAAAGAGACGGCCAACCGGTACTCCAGTTCCTCACAATTGTACAGGAACTTTTACAGTCCATGACATACAAGTTGGAGGAACCGCAACAAGTACGTCTCTTATTTAACAGTTTTCATCCACAAATCAAACGACACATAATCCTACGTAAAGTCAAGACAGTAAAAAAACTCTGGGCAAAAGCCCTAGAGTCAGAAACTAGACTCACCGATGCTAAATTGTGGTCAGAGAGTCGACCGCCCAGGCCAAGGTACAACAATGATGACCGCAGCTAACAAGAATGACCGCAGTATGACAACCGCAATAACAACAGAGGCAATTTCCGCAAGGACAATAGAAACTTTAACAGAGACAACAAACCGTATCAAAGAAATAACAATCGCTCAAAAGACCCTAAAAAAGACAACAATGAAAAGGATACAGCAAAGTCAGAAACCGGTTGTCCGGTGTGCAAGACACCGAATGTGACAATATACTCTTGTCCCAACGGATGTTGGAAGAAACACAAGGACACGGTCACGTCGGCCAACTTTACCACACCAAGAGAAGTGCTTGAGATCATCCACAGGGAACAAGACAACCTGATATATCAGCAGTGTGAAATAGCCAAAGAGATTGGCATATCCATGCTAGACTCAGGTGCAAACACGTCAATTGCCGGCAGAGACTGGTATGACAAGTTTAAAACACATGGCATAGCCCTGGTAGAAAGGACGCAAACGGTCAAGCTAGCAGACCAGGTACCCAAGGAGACCACCGTGTACTTGGCAAACACCAATATTAAAATGCGAAACCAGATGTTTCAAATAGACATTACGGTTAGCCCATCATACCCACAAGAGGTACTGATCTTAGGAATGGATTTCCTTAGTCGACATAAATTTGATCTCCATACATGGAATCGTTCGTGGTCAATAAACAAAGATCCACCAGTCACCACCGCACAACAATCCCAAGAGGTGGCATGCAACAAGATTAACATCATGGACGCAATGTTAAGAGAGACAGAAGCTCCTGGGTTAACCGCCGCTGAGCAAAGTGCGGTCAACGACCTTCTAGTAAAAAACAAGGAGGTGTTCGAGGAACCAACGCTACCAGCCTTGGTCCAACCCCAGACCATAAAAATAACTGAAGGAGCCACGCCTGTAGCGGTTCGAGTATACTCGGTGGCACCTCGGTGGCACCCAAGGAGCAACTAGATAAGCTTCTTTAAAAGGGATTCCTGATTCCGGCCAACTCAGAGTGGGCCACACTGTCGCTGTTGGTGGCCAAACATGACGGTACTACAGACGTCAGGTTGGTCACGGACTTCCGCAAGCTGAATAGCTTTACAGTACCAGACAAATCCCCCCTACCAAAAATAAATGACTTACTTGCCCGCATCAAAGGCAAGAAGTTCATGACTTCACTGGATCTAACCAGTTGCTATTGGCCAATACCAATAGACAAAGCCAGCCAAAAATTTTTTGCAACGGCAACGCCGTTTGGAACATTGTGTTATACAAGAATGCCAATGGGCGCTCGCAACTCGGCGCGCATTGCCAACGGGTGGTGGAACTCATTCTCACAGACATACCCGGAGTAGTAATTGTCATATACCAGAACGACTTACTAATTGCCAGTGATACACTGGAGGAGCACTTGGCACATGTCCAAGCAGTCCTCACCAGGTTATTAAACCACCGCTTCGCGCTTAAAAGACAGAAGTGCAAGTTTTTCACGGACGAAGTTAAATTTCTGGGGCACATCATCACCCCAGAGGGGATATCCCCCAACCCAGAGAAAGTAGAAGCGGTCATGAAGATGCCATACCCAAAAGATAAACACCAGGTGGTGTCATTAATCGCCTCGGTCAAATGGTTCTCAAAATTTATACCGATGCTCTCTGAAATATCGGAGCCGCTCAACAACCTACTAAGAAAAGACATCATATTCGACTTTAACGTCGAATGTCAACATGCGTTCAATGAGCTTAGACGCTTACTCTGTTCCGCACCCATCCTCGCCCAACCAGACTTCACCAAGAGCTTTCGCATATACACAGACGCCAGCCAAGAGGCAATGGGCGCAGTGCTAGCTCAGGGGAATGAAGGCCAAATTTATGTGATCGAGTATGCCTCGAAGACGTTTAATCCTGCCCAACGCAACTACTCCACAACGGAGAAAGAAGCATTAGCGGTCATCTGGGCGGTGGAGAAATTTAAAGCGTACATTGATGGTCTGCAAGTGGTAGTTCACACAGACCACAGCCCACTCCGGTGGCTCATGTCAACACCGCAGCCGCAAGGCCGGCTAGCCAGATGGATATTCAGCGTTCAACAATTCGTCTTTTCCATCAAATACATTCCGGGAAAACTGAATGAATTGGCTGACATGCTCTCGAGACCATCTGGAGTTAAGGATCCCGTAGTGCTCATCCACATGTTCCACATTCAGGAAGACGAGATCCAAGAACACGAATTCAGAACAATGCAGAGCACAGACTCAGTGTGCAAACCAATCATCACAGCGTTACAAGAGAAGGACATAGAATCAGACATAGAGGCGCGTACATACACGCACCGCGGCTTCTTGATGATTAACGACACCCTATATAGAGGGTTGTTCGCCGCGGAAGTCGAAGAGCCCAGATTAGTCATACCTGAAGTATTGCGAAAGAAACTGATCGAGCATAACCATGATTCGGTCTCCGCTGGTCATCCCGGTGTAGCACGTACAATGGCCCGTCTATTAGACAAGTACTATTAGCCAAGTCTAAGGAAAGACGTGGTCAAGCATGTCGCCCAATGCCAGAAGTGTCAAGCTTTCAAACCCCAAAACGACACTCACGACCACTCAGATATTGTCACCGCAGGTAAAAGAACGATTTCACACAGTTGCGGTGGACCTAGTTGGTCCTCTGCCCACGTCATCAAAAGGTAACAAATATATCTTGTCAGTATGTGACACAATGTCAGGCTGGGTGGAGTTGTTTGCCAATCCTTATGCAAAGGCCAACACCATCACAGAAACATTCATGAACGAAATATGTTTCAGATTTGGATCACCAAAAACTATAATTTGCGATAACGGACCCCAATTTAAGTCCGCCGCAATGGCCCAAACAGCCAAGATGGTAGGTTGCTCCATCAGGCATGTAGCCAACTACCACCCACAAGCCAACCCAGTAGAGAGAAGGCATCGGGAGTTGAAGATTAGACTTGCCATAGCGGTGGGCGATCACCACCAACACTGGGAGGAACAACTCCCTGCAGTAAGATGGACTCTAAACACCAACATCAATCAGACGTTGAGTACGTCGGCATTCCATGTAACATTTGCACGAATGCCACGTCACCCCCTAGACAGCATCCTCAGCTTTTCAGTCCAGAGCAAGGATCCCAGCATTGCAGGACTCTCACTAACAGACTTCATGAAGAGCACGGCCAACAGCCTTATCCAGATCAGGGACAATGTTGAACGCGCACAGGACGCGCGAATGCTGAAAAACAATGCCAAGTCTGACCCACCTGCATTCAACATTGGAGACCAGGTCATGCTAAAAGACCATAGTCTTAGCAACGCCAGCAAGGGAATCACCTCAAAGTTTAACCCAAAACGCAGGGGTCCCTTCCAAGTCATGGCTAAAATAGTCCCCACCACTTTTGAACTAAAATAAATCGCGAGAGGCAAAAGCTTGGGAAGATTCAATGCCAAAGATATATGCCACTACGTGCGTCCAGACGTTACGGACATCATAGGCACACAGGAAGCACAGACCTTGCAGTTTGAAGAAGAAGGGTCATACTCTTCTGACGAGGAATCTCCAACACCGGAGAACGAAGATCATAAGCAAACCCACTCAAGGGCAGGCAGACCATATCGGCTGCCCTTAAAATTACAACAAATTCATATCATGGATGCTGAGTGGAAAACTTTTGAAATTAAACGCAGTTTTGGACACGACATTGTGACCGGGTTTTTGCGTTTCGCAAGAGAATACATTGAACAACAAAACTTACCTAATGAGGACGACCGTCACACGGCGCAGATCCTGTTTACCACGGCGCACTTTGAGGAGCTCAAAGCACTCAATGACATAAGCCCACATGGAGTGAACGCCGGCCAAACTAAACAATAAAAGGTAGCAAGGGCCGCGCACCTGTTACGAGAGCGCAACTGGCCGATATCGGCAGCTAAACAATACAATCACGTCCCAGACCCCGAGTTTTATCACGACCCTGATAACCAAACTGACACAGACATTTTAGTCGAATATACGGGTCTGGAACACTGGATTAAGTTGCAAGAAGCAAATAATAACCTCACAGAACACAGCCCAGAACCAAACCAAACTGAAAATGAGAGTCAAGTACTCACCATCAACACCGTGGAAGTCGAGAAAAGTCTCCTTCTTATAACACGGCCATCGCAGAGCGAGGTGATCACTGGGCCCAGCCCTGACCCTACGCAAAGGACATCAGCAATCTACGTACCAGTAGCAGACAACCTAGGAGAAGCAGAAAACGTCAAAGAAGCAGACGACACCGACTCCAGAAAGCGTGAACACCGTATCCAATGGGACAGTGACGAGAGCGCCATAGAAATCCACAGCGAGGTGGCGCTAGCTGACGCCTGTCAAACATAGCGACCACCACCTCAATCAGGCTCCAACCACCGAGTAAGCAACGTCGCAGCAATTTCGCAGACCAGTATTCAGAAAATGGACAACGACAGCAGTACAGAAAAACCACCCCAATCCAGCACTGGAGACCAGCTAGAAGATGGCAACCCATCCGCCAAACCACCGGACATCGAACAATCTGCAGCCAACGTGACGACAGCGCAGGTAACTCCAAGACACCTTTCAGTATACTCAGCCATGGACCACGTGCGCACGCCGGTGACAGTTCCCGTAGCAGATCGCAACCCTGCCCATCCATGGGTGGGTCTTTCACCGCTGGACTTACCGCAAATTCAACTTACAAAGGCCAAGGTCCAGACCACCAATGCAATATTCGACGAGATCAATGTGGCGTCCGACCTCGCAAAGACACTGCTCCAACACTTGTGTCGCGCCAGCCAAAAGATGACCGTGGACCCGACGGTCAACATAGAAAACGTGCCAGTGAACAACATTATCGCCGCATATAACAAGGCTTCCAAAGAACGTGATGCAGCCCTCATCTTACTGCAGCAAGAAAGGGCAGAACACAAAACAACCAAACAAGCCCTGGAATGGGCCATCACTCAATATAATCAAATCAGCGACGAAACAGATGGGACACGGTCCTTACGAGTCAACATTCGCCCGAACGAGAAACTCATAGCGGACAAACATGTGATAACCGCGAGTGCCACACCGCAAAACCAGCAGTGCCCAAGAACTCCGGGCAGATCAACTAGCTCAAGTGACCCGAACACATCGAAGCTAGGATGGTCGGAGTCACCACAAGGTAACTTCTCAATACCCACGCTCGACCTTATTGAACTGCCAGATGATGGCACGGACATAAGCAGCTCAAGGTTCAGGATCGGCCCTAGCCTGCAAATTCGAAGCCCCCCAAAAGCCTTGAAAGACGTCTAGATTACCGGCACCAGAACAGTGGATACCCCATCAACAAGTCAGGATAGCAGACCAGTCATAATGGCCGCACCGGTTAAACCGCAAGCGACAACCAAGCCGCAGAAGAAACGAAAACACAGGGACAAAAAGCACAGTCCATCAACCACTACCCCAAGAAAACTAGTAGGA
This sequence comes from Ommatoiulus sabulosus, assembly GCA_034697705.1. NCBI lineage: Eukaryota > Metazoa > Arthropoda > Diplopoda > Julida > Julidae > Ommatoiulus > Ommatoiulus sabulosus. Next base: position 1,708 of record JAQGAO010006431.1, on the reverse strand, counting down.
TACAAGACATCCACCAAGAAGACCGATGCAACCGGGCAACCCAGCCCTAAGAAAATAAAGACCACTCCAAAGTCGATACCTAAGGCTTCACCGCAAGTCGCACCGCAAGCCGTTAAACCTCAGGTTGAAGCACCCGTCGCAGAGAAGAAACTAAAAGTATTTAAGATGCGTCTGCCATCCAGTGGCGAGATCCTCAAGTGGAATCAGAGGTTCTCTGGCCCACCAAAAATCATTCTTGAGGATCATACAGTAATGCAGAAGTATCGCAAATTCATGAGAGACCACAGAGCAATCCCCATCACGGACACCTTCATACCACCGCAGCCAGGGGACATAGATCATCCCTACTGGCAAGCGCTGAAAAGCAGCCCAACACCAGGCAGTGGATTAGAAGCCTGCTACTACTGCATCCATGTGAACAAAAAATGGTCGCACTGTGTTAATCACTGGGACGGGGCATTTCCCATCCCACCAACGAGGCGGATTAAGTGCACCAAAAGAAAACTACAACCAGTGAAACTAGACGAAATATCTGAAGTAGACACCACAGTGTTTAACATAATGCTAGAGAGAATTGAAGATCCGGAATATGAGCAGGACCAATAACCGCAACCACGAGAGACACTCCGCCATTCACCGCAAGACTACTACTTACTACTAACAACAATTCACCGCATCCCTTCACCGGGAATCGTCTTTTAGACTGCAGGAAGATACTGCATCATCCTCCATCTGGGGGAGTGCAATGATACCCGGATCCTGGATCGAGGTCAGGGGACTGAAACCGAGGAATTCCACCAGAAGGAAGGAGGTCACTGCTACTGAAGTAGCAGCCAGCCAATCAGCCAAGAAGGAGACGTCATCCAGTCCTCAACCAGCAGAGGGAGCCACTAGTCAGCCAAGGAGGTATATAAAGAACAGCAGCAGAGGAAACGACAGTCCGTCTCAGTCACGACTCCCCAGCAGCAGCAGCTCGCACTTCCAAGCATTGGAGTATAATGTTACCATCCCGTTATTTGATCAATCATTATCATTTGTACTTACCTGTAAAATAAAATAAAAGAAAATATTAGTCGCCCTGAAGTTTTGGCGCACCCAAGCAATCTCGACTCTTGCCTCAATTGAACTCTAGCAATAAATCCAAGAGGTCAAGCCAACTTGACCGCAAAACCCCAGTCCTACTATTTCGGGACCCGCGGCGAATAAGCCATCTTAACCCTTTCCGGGGTAAGAAGCCCAGTCCCTCGTCCCAAGGTTAAATCACGTTCACCGCAAGCCAACGACATCGCAGGTCACTGTCGGCCAACTCTTCCCCGCAACTCCTAACGCGAACGCGGCGAAGGAAGTTGACCGCACATTGAAACGCGGCGAACCTTGAGAACTGTGGTAAACGTAGCAAGGATCTCATAATAGGACACCTGTATAATGAAAAAACGAAGCCGAAGCGTACGGCGTCCCATACCTAAAAGCATTCGTTATGGACATGAATACTTTGAATTTCCCTGACATTTTGGAAATAATTTATTCTTCCCTGACTTTTCCCTGATTATTCCTGATATTTTCATGTTCCCTGACCTGTCCTATAGGTCTATGGAACCCTGTATAATTAAGAAATACGGGTACATTTGTATTTTAACGATGCCATGGAGTACGGGACGGTACGGCGTCCCATAACGTTGACGTGGACATGTCTTGGAGGCTAAAGTGC
>JAQGAO010006430.1:0-12315 GCA_034697705.1 Ommatoiulus sabulosus | reverse complement strand
CCAAATCGCCCCCCACTTATTTATTCCCCCCCCCCCTTCCCTGATACCCCAAATCGCCCACTTGGGGGCGATCGCCCCCAGGTTGGGAACCACTGGTTTAAATCAATGCAATTTTTCTTAGCAAAGACAGTGAATATTGTTGTGACTAGAGACAATAGCAAGGCTATTAGTTATGTTTTGGAATAAACCGAATTCGAGAAATACATCTTTGAAGCAATGGCATAAAGTCATTGAATTTTGAAATGTGTACAAGCCATCCACATCTGACGATAAACGGGCAAGTTGTGCAATCCATGCACACAAATTAAGTCAGTCGATAATATTCACACGCGGAAAGGTCAGGGAATTTTGAAGTCCGCATAAGTAAACTCAATGTTTCTAGTGGAATCATGATGCAATATTTTTTTTTATATAGTTTTGGGCGGCTCGCAGATAACGCCAAGAAGCCAGATAGGCGTTTTATGTGCAAATATTTTGATGGAAATTGACGCATATACGAGGTCTGCGTATGCCGCATCTACGCGAGCATGACAGTCTGATTCATGATCCCAGTGCGTTTTGTGGGGAGGCATGCAGCAGGGCACGAGAATCGTGCATAATAATATCCAATTGGTGGATGTGGTGTACGTCTTGATCAGAAAGCTTCTTCCATTTGAATATTAAATATGTCGCCGGGGGCGCTTCTGTCAGATCTATCAAAGTGGGGATGGGAGGGGGGAGGGGGAATAGACTCTGGGTTTTGCGTTTGGCCCTGGGGCTATATTGGCATAGAGCCCCAATAGGGCTAGCTCTGTTTCTGATTCTCTCCCTGCTTCCACATACGCCTTGTATACACTAGCTGGCAAGGCTTGCTTATTGCGGGGGGGCGAAGGGGCTGTGGAGGGGGGTTAAGTGGGGAGGGGATAAGGACGCCCTCTGTCTTTTATGCTCCGCCGTGGTTCTCGTGTCGTGGTGATTCTTGGTGGTGGTATAGTGGCACATGGTGGAGACAGAAATCGATGAAACTCGTTTCTTCAGAGAGCTTTAACCCCCCTTCTCCCCATCCCTTCTTAATACCCAGACAAGTTGGGTGTGCGCATGCGTGCGGCTAACGTAGGGCAAAATTAAAAATTAAGCCATGGTCGTTCATAATTCACGTGCGTGTTGGCACCGGTGAATCCATCTTGGCGCTGCCGAGGTTAGCAGACTGTCTGCAGACGCCGCACGCGGTAGTTCGGCGCAGCGCCACTCGATGATGTTGTTGGCGAATGTGGAAGAATTCACGAAACTAATGCGAGAGGCGGCCGGAAGCGATGAAAAGTGAAAATTTGCTTTCTGATCTCAATTACCCAGAATTAGATTAGGGCGTTCCCAATGGCCATCGCAGCCAGCTTCTCTTTTTCAACATGAATGAGCAATGCGAGTGAATGCAGATTCGAAGCGAGAAATGATGCTCCACCTAGCATTGTATGGGTGATCTGGAAGAATCATGATGCCAATTATACCATAACCCTATCTTAATTAGTCAAAGAGATGATGAGATTGACCATTAGTAATCGGAAGAATATCGAACACTTTAAGCTGCAGGCTTCCCAACATGGCCGCCAATGCTTTCATCTTTTAGAGTGGATGCAGGATGCGAGTGAATGAGAATTCGTAGCGAGAAATGAAGCCTTCCTGTGCTTATACAGATAAAGCAGTCTAAGAAACAGTATCTCACGTGTATCCAATATCGTCAATCGGAAGTACTGGTTATAGCGCACTGTTCGCAAAATGGTTAATGTTTGCGCAAATTTCAAATTCGACCAACTGTTGCTTTTTACACAGTTGATTCATTAAAAGCACATATATCGGTGGTGATGGGGCAACGCTAATATGAACAGTGTTTAATGTGATGACGCATGCTTCTTCCGCTAAAATGCATGCCTCTGTTCGAGTGGTTTTTGCTATGGGAGATGGAACTAGCCTCTCGGAAGAATCACCGGAAGTAGGTCGCATGCCCTTCGCTGATCCGCAGTTGCGGTTTCGCCATTCCAGGGTAACCAGAGGGGTAACCTTGACAAGTCTACTTTGTGGTTAAAATTCATTTCGCAAGGGGTCCTGATCCTTTTGCAATAAGTCTAATGGTAAATACTGTATATCCATCGGTTTGTAAATGACAAATGTCCTCCCCTCCCAGTCGTCCCTCTCCGTCCAGTTGGCTAAAACTCGTCAGTTCTGAGTGGATTTTTGTGGCAAACCTTACGTTGCCGAGTGAAGTAGAACAACTTTGTATACATGTACATGATATTTAGCATATCAATTTCAAGTTGTATTACTATTTGGACTTGGCTTCATAACCTTTATGAGGGGAATAAAATCATCATATTTTATTGAACTATCTCACATTTGTATTGAACATTTACATTATACTGAACTGTCTCACGTTAACAGAACACAATTACAAAACATCTCAAAAACGTGATAACTTGCAATATTTTATTTCAGGCTCGATTTAGTAGAAAAGAATGTTAATTTCCTGCAAATAGTATCTTAATATGGCATGTCGAGGAACTGATTCTTTATAAAAACGCAAACACAATCTTGTTTTAACTGACAATTGCGTGATATTTTCCCAAAACGAATTAAAATATTCGTACATTTATTTACATACTGTATATGCTGTTCTTGAACATCTTCTTGATTGTTCATGTTGACACCCTAGATTTTTAAAAGCTTGCAAATATGCTAGCCGTTCGAATTCTTCTCAAGAGGCAAGTATTGCCGCATGCGTCTTGAGTCCATTTTTTTTAAGAATTCTATTCTTGCAAATGTATTTTTGGAGTGAATATCTCGTACCGTCCATCAAATCAGCGTCAACTGCGCGCGTCTACGTGCCTCTCCTACTTGCCCCTACATTTGGGTCCCTTGCCTGCGATTCAGCCCTGGGGCTCCAATCCTATAAGTGACGTTCGATTAGTCAAAGGAGTTGCCTCGAAGATCATATTTCATCGGAGAGGGATCGTGCTTTGTAACACCCCCTCGAAAATTTGGCATTAAAATACTTCAGTGGGATTAACGCCCCCCACCCCCACCTTACAACCACCATGGCGCATTCCTCAAATTTAATGCGTCTCTATTAGTGTCACTTTTGTTGGATCACTTCGTATACCAGCTCCATAACTAGGTGTTGGCGCCTCCCCGGATGTAACAGGAAGAGAGGGAAAATGACACTGGATTTAATCAATCGACGAAAACAATATAGAGAAAGGAATGAAATAGGATGGAGAATATATATTCTGAATGATCGGATGAACGGTGAAGCCTGTTGTAATTGTGTGAAGAAAATGCTGAGGCCGGTTTAAATCTGCGATGAATATGCTGAAACTGTGGTTTAAGTCTGTAATGAACAAATTGGAAGTAGTTACAATAGTAAAAGTTAAGCTGGAAATGCTGGAAAATAACACGCAATGAATCAAGCGCGGAAGAAATTCTGCAATATACAGATCTGATTCAATATCTGCGGTGGACAGATCCCTGTACACGATTTACAATGGACAGATATACTCTATAAGATCCGCAATGGACAAATCTACTGTTCAAGATCCGCAATGGGCAGATCTTCTGCACAAGATCCGCAATGGACAGATCTGCTGCACAAGATCCGCAATGGACAGATCTGCTGCACAAGATCCGCAATGGACGGATCTTCTGCACAAGATCCGCAATGGACAGAGGTACTTATAGATTACCAGATTTTTAATGGAGAAACTGAAGCTGCAAGAAATTTCCTCGCAGTCGTATGCCCGACCCAATGAAGACCTCAAATGACAGTCCTATATTTTGAGCTAATAAACTAACTGTTTGAAGTATTGTCATCTAAAGTGTTTTGGTATAGTTTTAAGGGATAAACGAAAATATGCAATGGATTGAAACTGCATGCAAGAAATCTCCAAAATGCAGAATGAAGCTGCAAGAAATCTCCAAAATGCAGAATGAAGCTGCTAGAAACTGTAGTAATTCTTGTTGTAATAAGGCAAGCATGCAGTCTTGCTCAAATGCATGCACTGGCGAAAGTTGTCCTATAGGAATCAGTACAATTTGCACACAAGTCCTTCCGCACAGCCTTGACTTTATACATGCAGTGTTAAATCAGAAATTGACTATTTTTAAGTTGTCACTTTTGAACAGGGATCAGATCTCTTAAATCACTAATTGAGACATTTAAGATTTTTTACAACTTTTTGAAGGATTAATCATTTTTCTAGTTAAGATGGTGCATCTTTTTATATTAAAATATATCAGTTCGTCTTATTTTGTAGACATGAAGAATATAATATGTTTACAATTGCAGTCAAAACAATCTGCAACTTCAAATTAATAAAAAAAACTTAACGAGTCGTGTATACGATACAATTAAATTCCCATCAAATCTACCTGTAAAAAGCCGCCCTTACAAGAACTTTCTATTCATTTAAGACAGTGTAAAGTACATTGTATACAGTGAAATCCAATAATTTTGATCGAAATAAGCGATGAATGTCAAAAAACACGCTAAACATTGACCTTATCAAAATAATTTGCTCCGTGTATCAAAAATACAAATATAGTATATTTAAACGTATATATGTATTTACATATGTTTAAAATGATATTTGTTTTAAAAATAAGTTATAAGTAGTGTTTTATGATGCTTGCTTGCTGCAATTTCATTTTCTAAATAACGCAGAAAATCCATCTGAGTACAGCCGCTGATGCATACTTGCACGTTGTCCAAACGTGTCCGTGCTTGTATGAAAGCTGCTGAAAGATATGTGGCAATTTGACAGAAATAAGCGATGTGATGATCCAATAAAGCGGCTTTTTAAAGATAGGGAAGGATAGAAAAAAATCCATTCTGAAGATTGAATAATTATGAATGATCGAATAAAATGGCTGATCGGATTAAGCGCGATCGAATGTAGCAGCTTCCATTGTATTCTTATAACATGAGAAAAAATTCAAAAATGCTTAAAAGGCAGTTCAGCATTATTCAACAGATCATAAATAGAAATCGAATAATTGTATACGAAATTAAGAATAGTGTCGATTGGATTAATATTTGTAGCTATAATGCATCTCTAGATTCATAAACAATTAACAACACATCTTAGCACGGCCATCAAATCCTGAAGCGGGTCCCCAGGCCAGATACGGAAATTTGTTAGTCGATTGATCAATCAAGACTAGCAAATATAACAGATGCGAGACTTTGTAGATTTACCTCAACCAATGCTTCATTCAAACCACTCAACTTCTCGACCAACAGGCCTTAATTCATCAGGAGCTCGATACTCGAAAACCCTCAGATGAAATCAGGCAAAAAGTTTGCCCAAGTTGACCAGGTGGAATAATGATATTCGATGTTCAAATTTATATTGCCTTAATACACAACTTATTCTAATATTGAAAGCAAGGAGATTAAACAAGAATGGTTACTCAGTTTTTGGATGTTTTCAGATTTAAATTACCCACATTCTAACTAACAATAACCAGAAAATGAAGACTATATTGGCTAATCATTCATGTATTATAGCCATGACTATATATAGCGACTAATTTGGTTAGATTGATGAGTGGCTATACAATCTTAATCTAGACTAATTAGACTAATATTCGTTAGTCATTACTTGCAGTCATACTGATTATACTGATATGCAACGACTGTCTAACTTCATGTATGAAACTGGGAAACTATCTACAGTATAAGCAATTTTCGACAAATTTGCGAATATTCGACAATTTTTTTTTATTTTTTGTCAATTTTGCTAATTTTTGACAATTTTGCTAATTTTTGACAATGTTGTTAATTTTCGACAATGCTTTTAATTTTCCACAATTTTACCAATATTCTAAACTGTTGCAAATTTTCCACAATTTTGCTAATATTCGAAAATGTTGACAATTTTCATAATTTTGAAATTATTCGACAATTTGGCAACTTTTTCGATAATCTCCGACATTTTTTCACAATTTGGCAATTCCACAAAATCCAAAAAACTGAGGAACATTAACTAGCAACATCGTCGAAAATAAGAAAAAAACTGTATACAAAAATATGCTAAACTATCAAAAATTCGTAAAAATTGTCGAAAATGACAAAACTAGAAAAATTCAAAGAAATAGCCTTGCTTCAGTCATGATTGAAAATGTTACTCGACTAATAATTATTCTGATCCAGCGACTACAATACAATAGGACTACAATAGGATTTACGATTAACGACTAAATTAGTCATGATTAATTTAAGAGTGGCTATTTTAGTCGTCAATTTGGCACGTAGTTATGATTGAAAATTTATTCGACTATAATGCCCAACTCTGCCCCAGGCCAGGATCTTTGACAGACCTTTACGCTAAGGCGCTAAGGTTATAATACTCAACTGGATTTCGAATAAAATAAGTCATTTTCATTTTATGTTTACTGTATTAAAAAAAAAATTCATGGATCCGCCACGTCGGCCCCCGCCCACTAATCCCGGGCCCCCAGGCTAGAGCCCTATCAGTCTACCCCCACCCCCCTTCTTGAGAGGGAGGGGGGCATAATTTCGACATAACGACAGAATATACCGCTTCACAATGCAATGTAGATTTTAGATCATTCAATGCAAGTAATTATTTTAAAATTCACTTTATCTGAAAATGAAATTTTGAATTGTCCCTTCTGACGCGGGGGTGCAATATTCCCAGTATGAAAATGTGCTTAAAACATATATTATAAATACCTGCTTATCAGAAATGCATTTTCAATGTATCGTCAATTAGTTATTACGCTGGTATTATAATGATAGGGATGAGGTGGGGGGAAGGGGGTGGCAAGGAAAATTCCTAATTGCACCAAAACCGCAGCGCGCCATTAATGGACGACCCCCGCAAGCACGACACGTGAAATCGCGCAATCGTCGCCGTGCATGGCGATTATCCGAAAACGATATATCCTCGTTTAAAAACTCAAATCTCTCTCTTTAAAAAAAAAAAAAAATCAAACACGAGAGAGGCATAGTGAGAGACGCGTGACGCATGCAGCCGGCTGCTCCGTGCGTTTCCGCTTTTAATTGGTGGCACCTGACGCGCGCGGTTTGCACTCGGGTCGCGTGAGTGCCCGGGCGCTGCGCCGGCAGCACTGGCCCCGCCCCGGGTCGTCGCCGTGCGGCATGGATTCGCGCATCGATCCGAGGGGAGGGCCGTGGCCCCGGGCGTCCGTCAGCCAATGGGAGGCGACGTCTGCTACCGACGGCCCGCGCGCCATTTCGCCTCGCTGCCGTTGCCGCTAACGTGCGTGCGTCTGCTCGCGTCCCGTGCGGAGGTGGTGCCACTCGTCGCTGCCGAACGGAACGTATCGGACACCGGTGGTCGTCGCTCGCGGTCATCCCGCCCCCTTGACCCCCGCGACCGCCTCTTCGGTCCGGCTGGCGCGCTTAGTCGCCGCGGCCTCGCTGACCGCTCCGGGCTAGCGTCCGGCTGCTGACGCCACGCGCCATCATGTCCTTCATTGCCCTGGACTCCAATTCCTGGCAGGTAAGCCACTCTCTCTCTCTATAGCTCTGGGTCTCTGGGTCTCTGGAGCTCCGCTCGGACATGGTCGTGACGAACGGGCTTGGAGAACGTGTTTCGAAATGGACACGTTCTCACACCTCGGGATTTTTTCCAAGGTGTTCGGGGATGCTTGGAAATGGAAAGACGACGTGTGATGGGCGCTGTGTTTGGGAACATGTTCCGTGTACTTTGTCACTATGTGATGGCGTGTTCAAATGGTGACACTTTACACGTTCCGCTTCCGTTGCGTGTGTTTTTGCGTGAACGCTCGGGGAAAATGTGATATTCGTTCTCATTGCAAGCGTGAAAATATAGACATTGTCGTTTATTCCTCAATGTCACGCTCTTAGAATTATAATGAGAAAATGAAAATGAAATGGGTGCTTGGTGGCCCTTTAAGGGCAGCGAGCGCGTGTCACTTTTAGTCAAAAAACGTAATTTTGGCAAATTGACAAGTGACACGTTTTATGTTTACGTTCAACATTTTCGTGAAATTTTCGACCTGGTGCAGGCTGCATGCATGCATTCTCGTTGTAGAGATGTCAATTTGACGAGACAGTATTTTATGATCTCGTGTGATGTCTCGTGGCATGTTCGAGAAGCTATAACTTGTAACCTGTCATAAATTATACGTGTGAAATTTGAACATGTTGCGCTCATTTCAATGCACGTTTCCACACGCAGTTCTCAGAATGAACATCATGTCAGCTGAGTGGGTGTTGGAATCATGCGTTTGCATTCCGTCAGGATTATATGATGTGTTTATTGAACACATATTTGAGGGTGTCATTGTTTGGGGGAAAATTGCGTTTTCTGTTCCATGGCGCTGCGATCCCCATGACCCTCGCGGGTCGCGACCACGATGCCCCACCCCCCGTCTTACATGGCCCGGGGCCGACTGGAGACAGCAGTCAGCTGACTATATAGACCGGACGGAGGATGGACAATGGTCAGTCGGTCGCTAAGTGCCGCTTCAGGATTTGCTCTATGTATGGATATTTTCCGGTCGGAGTGCCGCAGCTGTGGTCAAGCGCGATCGTCGTCCGCTGGGATTTTCCCGGACGTCGACAGAGCCCGACGATCGCCGATGAGTTATGGTCGCCCACGGCCAGTGTGACGTCGCTGATGGACGGCTAAATGGCCTGCCATGTCCAGTTTTTTTGTTTCGCCATTCTCGTCATGCGTCGCCACCTCGCTCGGACAGTGCAGCCATATCCACGCGTGGCTCGTAAATCGCGCAGGATTTTTATGTTTACGGCGCTCCTGACATTGGTCCTTGAATGACTTTGTGGTATAACACAGTTGTTAATGTATTATATGTTCCGTCAACCATACAAAAATTCCAAAAATCAAGCAGATGAACGTCGACGGAATTACTGATTTTTCTGATGAGTTCGACTTTGGGAAGGAACACTTTCGCGAGTATTTTCCTGAATTTTTTTACGAACAAGGACGATTTGAAACTATATATATATATTGTATAGGAAATGAATTTTGCGCTGCTGAAATCAGAAAATTATATTTAGTTTTTCGCTATATTCGTCGAAACAACTATTTTGAGAAAGTTCCATGCACGCCTGATTTTTGCTGCATGTTGCATTTTATTTTCTTCAAATTTTCCTTGTATTTCGAGGGTTTAACTTATTTTTGAACAGCTCCCTGCAGCGTTTTAACAATATATACTGTATTGTGCGAATCCATCGGAAATTTGTTACATTTATAGTTGTTGCTAATATCACGAGTGTATACGCAAGGATTTTCGATAATTTCACGTTCAAACTGATTTCGCAGAAATTTCGCTTTAGCCATTTTCGATGCAATTTACAAATAAAGAGAAAGTGCAAGCGGGGAATTGATATTCGGCTGCATGGTCTATATACGGATATTTCTGCATTTCCAATAAATCATGCGCCTGCATGCCATCTTATATAACATTGAAAACAAATTATAATAAGGTAAAATTGAATGATTAACATTTTGATTTCGATGTGGCATACATTCGATGTATAACAATCTGGCATGCATGCAGAAACATGTATAGGCCTACATAAGGAATAATATGGTAAATTGCAACGATCGGTTGCAATTTTGCACGATTCAACCATGCATGTAACACTCATGTATAACTTTAAAATGTGATCGATTTGATAAATCAATATGTATATAGTTACAGTGTATATATAGTTTTAATTGATCCATCAATGCACGAAAGCTTGTATCTGCAAATCGTCCTTGTCTGTATATACTCTGATCTGATGGACTCTATAGTCATGAATTCATGGATTAACGCGCTTAGAATTTTATGTTCAAAAAATACAACCGCTAAATATTATGACCAACAAAAGATCATGCGTTAAACGATGCAGCTCGTTTAACCTGCACATGTCTTCATCGCTGTTTAAATTTCAATATAATGCAGCATGTACATGGATATCCTTTAGCGTGCATGCAACTTACGCAACATGTGAAGATCGCGTGCATGCACATGCATGCATGGGTCCGTTTTCGGAAACTATATATTATGGCCCCTGGAACGCGAATGCATGCATGCCTGCACAGCAAATGTATATTTTATCATAAGAAATTAATTTTGAACATTTCCTTTCACCTTTTTTATTCCAAAAAAAAGAAACACCAGTTTTCATCGTTATAGCCAGAAACAGAATTGGGCGTTTTTAGACACAGGGGCTTCAATATAATTCGCAAAAAATTACTTTTATCCGTATTTTTTTTATTATAAAATGTATGGGAAATAAAATTATCCATGTTTTTTTTCTCACAAGATATACTTTATTGCATGTATAAATAATTATTACGCCACCCCTTCCCCTCCCCCAAAAAAATAATTAGGAATATTTTGCAAAAATTTATTAAAAGGGAAAATTGTTACGATTAAAAATATTTCTTTATAAAATTTGTTTTGAAATTTGTATTTTAAAATTGACTTCAATCAAACCATGCATGCTTATTTTTTTTCGGCTTCCATCCATATCATCATAGTACGTTTTCAAACATTAAAAATGAACAAGTTAAATTTTCAATCGTATATATATATATATATATAGTATAAATTTGAACATTTTAAACCTTAATGTTGGAAAAAAAAATTAAAGCTCGTAATAACACTGTTTCTGAAAAATGATTTTTCCATTAAACATATGGAATGTTCACGCATGCACATGCATTTGGAACGCATATTTACATTGTCTTCATGCATGGTTATCTTACACCGCACAATGTAATTTAAAAAAAAGCCATTTAAGCACCCCGATGATGGTCTTCTTTTAATACTCGGGTGCGCCACACGTAAGCCAAATTTCACATGGTTCGGAACGCGCGTTCCAAAACGCCCTTTTACACATTTTTGCGGTATGCGCCAACGTTATGCCTTTAGGCTCGTGCCTCCGATGCACGATCACGAGTTGTAGCGAATGCATCGTCCAGGACTATGCCCACCTGCGGTCGTCCCTGATTAGCTTCATTGAGCGAAATTCATCGTCGTCGGTCGGTGGTCCGCCTAATTCGCGCCCCCTGGTGCAGCCGCTTTGAATAGCGCAGTTTTACCTGCGAACTCGCGAAAAAACAATGCTTGACCCCTAACCCCCACCCCGGCTTCTGCAGCGGCCAGGTGCCATCGACCACGCGCCCCATCCCTCGCGTGACCCTTGCCCCCGCCTAATGCTAATTGCCTGGGTTGTAATTAGGCGCGAGGCGCTTGTATAATACCGTTAACGCTCAATTAATGTCGGCGATGACCGTTTTAGATAATGGCTATTAATATCTATAGGTGGGTTGGCGGTGACGCAGGTGATGCTTGCGTGATATGGGACGGAGACGCGTGCCTTTAGGCCTACGATCGTGTTGGGACCATTTATATATGATATAACGTGAAGCAATGCCGTAACAACGCGCTTTCAGGTTGATGTGCATGTGCTGTTTTTTGTAGATTGGAAGATTTATTAAAAAGTTGAATCAAATTTCAACACATCTAAAATACTGTGCGATAAAAACATGTGAGCAAAATATATTTAAAAATATAATAATAATAAGATTAATAATATTTTTTTTAACCCATTTTCAATTATATCAAACTATAATTAACTGTAACGCTTTATATATATATATATGTTTGTATTTTAGAATGTAAATACAGTATATATTCAACGATGCATTGAAAAAATATTCAGTCTTTTTTATAATATATCTTTTTCAGGTTTCAGACTATTAGCTGATTTTGTATATAGATTGTAAGAGTGTAAGTATAACTGTAAGATTTATTCAAAAATTGAATCTAATTTAAACACATCTAAAATCTGCAGTATACTGTTGCACTATATAGGGTTTCGTATATTTACGAATTAAGGTATTAGCAATGCATGCATTTAGAATTTAACGTCGAATGTTTCACTCTTATGATGTTTTGAAATCCATTTAAATGTTTTTAATACCATGCATAGATAAATGGCTACATTCCAAATGAATTGTGAAAACATGTACAGTATTTTATAACATACATTTCTATAGATATTTAGGAGCGTATAAGTGCATTTTATTATATTTTGCATTTATATAATGTAAATTAATATAAACAAGTCGACGTATATGAAATTGTATCAATTTTTAAAAATTTCGTTTTTTTTCAAACGTTCTAAGCGAGCTTGCTTTTGCACTTTAGCTTTCTTATGGCGAAATGAATTTTACAGTTTTAATCGTCAGCTGAAAGGTGAATATCTGTCGAGGTTTTTAGTACTGTGGGAATTTAATGAAGAAATATAACTTTTAT
>JAQGAO010006429.1:0-12317 GCA_034697705.1 Ommatoiulus sabulosus | reverse complement strand
CAGAATGCATTGTTTCATTTCGCAGGGGGGGTTTAATGTTTACTCATCAAACGCTTAAATGTTTTGAATCTTGGAGAAAATCCTAGAGATGGGCATTTGTCAGTCGATTGATCATGTCAAGACTAACGACTAATTCATGTGTAAGTCTTGACTAACGACTAATTTGCTTAGTCATTAGTCATGGCTCTTCCGATTGATTAGTCAAACGTTAGAAAATTGGTCGAAATTCGGAAAATTGTCGAAAAATTCTCCAAATTATCGAAAAATTTGCATAATTGTTGGAAATTAGCAATATTGTCTAAAAAGTTGCCACACTGTCGAAAATTACTGTCTAACCTCGTATCTACATGTACATGTATGTAAGAAACTGGGCAACTATCTGCGCAATTTTCTACAATTTTTAGAAATTTTCGTCAATTTTGCTAATTTTCGACAATTTGGAAAATTTTCTACAATTTTTGGTAATTGTCGACAAATTTGCAAAATTGTCGAAAAGATTACAAAACTGTCGAAAAATCTTCCTTTAAACCGCCGAAAATTTGAAATATTGTCGGCAAATTCCCCAAATCATCGAAAAATTCGCGAAATTGTTTAAAATTAGCAATATTGTCGAAAAATCTTCCAAGTTACTGTCTAAAATTGGAAACAACAGCCTTGCTCCGAGGCTATTTAGTCATTCATTTCAGTCATGACTGAAAATTTTATTCGGCTAATACTTTATTCTGATCCAGCTAGCTATTAATGCTATAATAGGATTGACGATTAACGACTAAATTAGTCATTTTAATCTAAGAATGACTATTTTAGTCAATTTTATCCACGATTGAAAATTTATTCGACTAATGCCCAACACTGTTTTTCTCCGAGTAAGTTTTCAACATGTTTTGAAGCTGAACAGAACGCACAAAAGCTTTCTACCCAGGGGACAAATGTTGTTAAACTTTACAAACATGCGTCATTTACATAGATGGAACTTGGAATTTGATCCATTATGCAAATTTATAAAATACATTTTATCTATAGACTAAACGAATAATAATAATAAAAAATAAAATGAATTTTGAAATGTTATCATTGCAGGTGATGCATTTTATGACATCTGCTTGGCTCAAGTTAATAATGTAGGTCGAGTTTCACTAAAAATAGTGAAACTACCAAACCCACGCCAACTGCTACTACTAATTGCACGTCATTTAAAGTTTAAAACTAATTGGGCCATTCCAAGCTAGCGAACACTTTCAAATTGGTGGGGATTACTCATACCTGCAAGGGCAATTATTTAGCGTCGTCATTTCGATTAATGGTGTTTGGATACAGAAAAATGCCTCCATTATTCATGGCTATTTTCTGTTTTATACCCTCATTTGGCCAACTGACATGGGCGCCTCTTGAGCTAAAAACACGCCAGTGTAGGGCAGATGCTCACTGAACATTTCTGGCAATATGTGTGATTTTTGACTTCCTACTCGTGAGCAAAACCGAGCATAATAAGGAAGCATGTTTTCATCGATAAATTTGCGGAAATTGGGGCAAAACTTGAACAGCATCGATTCGGTGTTGCACTGCCAACTAGCGACGAGTTGGAGCAACTAGCTCTTGTGTTTTTATTGGTAATAAATAGTGTCATTTTTAAGTTTTAAAAGTTCTTTTTGAACTTTTGGCTCAAAAATGCTGTAATATTCCACATTTTACATCGTTGTGTAGTGATGTCCTATACATGTATTTCCTAAAAATTGACTTTTTTGTCCTATTTTTTGGGGCAAAATGTCCTATAAATCCTATATAGTAGAGCTTAAAAGTGGCTGGGATACCTGGACACTGTAGTCCCAAGTTTTCAATTCTGTATCCACAAAGAAATTCGAAAAAAATATATTTGAGGGTGGACTAATGCAGGGTTCCCCCACACCTGGAAAAGTCGGGGAAGAATGACTTATTTTGCACAAAAAAAATTAGGAAAATTCAACTTATTAATTTTGTCACAATCCAAAATTAATGTTTCCACGTGGTTAACTCAAGGCCCATTTGCAAATGTTTTCAAATTTTCTTAGTAGAAGTTTGCAAAATGTTCACCAATTTCAGAGCACAAATTTGCACAGTTTTCAACAGTTTCCGAGTACGAATTTGCAGAATTGTCAAACTTTTCGTAATACAAATTTGCAAGATTTCCAACATTTTCAGAGCACAAATTGCACAGTTTTCAACAGTTTCAGAGTACGAATTTGCAAAATTGTCAAACTTTTTGGAAAAAAAATTTACAAGATTTCCAACATTTTTCAGCACAAATTTGCAAAATTTTCAACTGTTTTCGAATACAGATTTTGAATTTTTTTCAAAATTGTCATTGGTAAGTTTTGCAAAATATTGAATATTGTCCTGTGTCGATTTAAAAAAAAATTGTGGATAGCAATGCTATATGTCGATTTTGACATTGTCATTGGTCATGGAGATATGTTTAAAAACCTGGAAAAGTCAGGGAAGTTGAAAATGAAATTGATGAGAGAACCATGTAATGATCCAGTCTCTATGGGAGTATTTAATACGATAGTTTTAAGTGTGAAATGGAATATTTTCGACGGTCGGCGAAGGCATAATAAACAGGAATTGGAAATTTGAAATTTTTCCATGCGTAAATTTTTAATTTCTATCTCTCCATCTTGTGATCAATCTGTAGAACAGGTAAACATGTCTTCAATTTAAAATGAACGCGTGGGAAATTGGGGGAGAATGTGAGATTGCAGATTTCTATTCCTTCGTTCTTTATTTTTAATATGATCGAAAATATTAGTTTGTTACCTAAAATTATATTCCAAAAATTCCCGTAGAATGGATCACTAAGAAGAACCAAACCTCATTGTGATAAGGGCCATACATTTTTGATAATTTTGATAATACCAAACGTAAAAGGTTATTTTTCAAAAACTGTAAAATTTGTTTTTGTTTGTATTTTTCACGTTTTTTTATCAGATTACTGCTTAATCGTCTAGCAGACTTCTTTTAAACACTGCACTGTTTTAAATATTTCACATACGCATGAAGTTCAACAGTTATCTTAAGAATTTCTCAAAAAATCATACCAAACTATTATTTTTTTTCCTTATTTTCTTGCCGTAATTTGTCTATTAAAAGAAAACATTTTTGCTTATCTTGTCTAGGTATTGTTCACCTGATAAGTGATTACAGCATCTGCAAGGAAGGGGACATTTTGACGCCGGAACAAGCACGAATTCTGGTGAGTTCAGATGTGATATTCGCACTCCAAAAGTATTGCTGGTTTTTATCGACCCCCACACACTAATGAATGCATTCCCACAGAAACTTTTCGGTAATCAAATGGCAGAGTTTAAGATAACTCTGAAATACCTATGGAGCAATGACGGCACGTTTGAAGACTTGAAGGAAGTCAAACCAGAAAAGAAGAAAAAGGACAAAAAGGCAAAGAAGAAGTCGAAAAAGACAAAACCAAGTAAACTTCCTGACTCTGCAGGCGAAGATGCTGACGAGTGGGAAGATATGGAGGCCGAAGAAGATGAATAAGTTTGGTGTAAATTTGTTGGTGTTTTATTGGACAGCATCCGCTGCAATGACCAATAAACCACTTCGTTTTTTGGAAAATTCGTCTGTAGTACTATGTTTTTTTCACATTCAGGCAATGTCTAGTCAAAAAAGGCACTTTCGGAAAAAATCCAGCAAAAGCATTGTTAAGCGAAACTGTATATTCAATCCTCTTCATGAGCAAAAAGAGCAAATTGCAGAACTCATATGACATTTTCACGGATCTGTCTAGGAACTAAATTTTTTTAATTTACTCTGCTAACAAGTCATTTTTTGTTAATTCTGGATACTAGGTTATTTGTGTATACATTCGCCCTCGTTAACCATTGTTTGCACTTAATTAAAAGGTTGGGTCCAGACTCGAGGCACACGCAAACACATTAGGGAGCAGTTAATTAGCGCTAGCAATAACGTACGCATGGGGCATATGAAACAACACAATAAGCGAGTGGTGCTTGATAGAAAAGTTGTTGCTAAAATGAGCCAGCTTCATGAACAAAGTGGAACAGATGTGCATCATGGTTTAACTTCAGTCAGCTATTTCAAATGACAAATTGACAAGTTTTAATTTTAAATGCTTTTAATAACGAAAAGTTGTTTCATTTAATGGTAGACTAAATCTCCCAAGACTAAGAATACTTTCACGAAAGTATTTGCTAGGTTTGGAATTATGCATTCATAAAGGTTGGAAAATCTTAAAATTTAAAAGTCTGGTATTTTGGCCTCCAAAACTTTAATAGAAGTATTTGTCAGGTTTATAATTAAGCATTCATAAAGGTTAGAAAATCTTAATATTTAAAAGTCTTGTATTTTAACCTCCAAAACTGTCATAAAACTATTTGACAGGTTTGGAATTATGCATTCATAAAGGTTAGAAAATCTTAATATTTAAAAGTCTGGTATTTTAACCTCCAAAACTTTAATAGAAGCATTTTTCAGGTTTGGAATTACGCATTCATAAAGGTTAGGAAATCTTAAAATATAAAAGTATGGTATTTTGGCCTCCAAAACTTTCATAAAAGTATTTGTCAGGTTTGGAATTACGCATTCGTAAAGGTTAGAAAATCTTAAAATTTAGAAGTCTGACATTTTGGCCTCCATTTAGAACAATTTATCAGAATTTCGAAAACTTATTCTGCGTTTGCCCTGATCGTTTTTAGTCGGTCATGTTATATGTTAATATTTTCATACATGTTTGCAAATGTGCAAACCACTTACATGTAAGGCAGAACTGCTCCATAACGTTCAGAATAATAAATGACATCATTGTCATTATCAAATTATCGCCTTAGTGGTGACATTGGGTTTAACAACAGCTGTTAAGTCAAAGTTCTGCAATTAATCTGATTACAGCTGGTGAGGTTAAAGGAAATTCTGGAATGTATCACAGAGGAATGCTCAGATTTCAGAATGTTTTTTTGTAAACGCCTCCAAACAATGGAAAAGACTACAAAGAATTGCAACTTGCAAATCATGATTCAATGCCACCATACATTGCTATAATTATTATTCATCAGGGTTCCCCCAGACCTGGAAAACCTAGAAAATTCAGGGAAATTCAACAAATTTATGTTATTACAATCCAAAATTAAGGCTTCTATGTGGTTAGCTCAGGACCCATTTGTCAACTTTTTAAAATTTTCCCAGTACAATTATGCAAAATTTTGAACAGTTTCAGACCGACAAATTTTTAAAAGTATCCGAATACAAACTTGCAAAATTGTCCACGTTTACCAAGCACAAATTTGCAAAATTGTCAACTGTTTCTGAGCACAAATTTTCAAAATTTTTAACTGTTTTCGAGTAAAGATTTGTAAAATTTTCAACATTTTCTGAGAAGAACTTTGCAAAATTTTCAGCAGATTCTGAGGACAAATTTGCAACCTTTTCAGAGTACACATTTCAAAATTGTTCAAAATTGACATTAGTAAATTTTGAAAAATATTGAAAGTTGTCCTGTGTGGATTTGTCAAAATCGTGGATAACATTGGCAAATGTCAATTTTGTCATTGGTCAGGGAAATTTGTTTAAAAACCTGGAAAAGTCAGGGAAGTTGAATAAGAAATTTCTGGGGAACCCAGTTTATGTTTCGCTTTGCTAAAGTTAACGCTACTATAAACTGATGGCATATAGTTTCAAGTATACTTGTATAATTATACCGCAGTAAACTCCACTACAGTAGACGCCAAGCATTGATCTTACATCTAGATCTCAACGATTTTTCTGGCATGGAGAAATCCACAATGGATCCAACCAAATTCTTAATATTAAGTAGATAATTTTAATTTTATTTCATTTCACAATCCAGTAGAAAACAGTTCGGAAAAATTCCAAATCTTATTCAAAACGTATTCCGAGCAAATGCGAGACCCAACACTCTCCAATTGAAGAACTAAGGTTAATTCCACGTCTCCATACAATCAAAGCCTAACTGGTGCAATTCATATCTATATAAAAGTTATTCCAGTACATGTAAGTGATTTAGCATTGCAGGACATTACTGCCACTCACTGCTTCCATAAAATCTATGCCTTGTTTTGATTCAGAAAGCTCAACAGTTTTCAAGCAGCCCACAAATCCGGCATGGAAATGGCCATTAGTCCAAGAGGTAAAGTTAGCGCCTCGAGGAAGCCCACCTGAAGAGAAGAGAGTTAGTCTAATGAGCGGGAAAATTGGTTAGATAAGAAAAGACTAATCATAGGTTGGGTTTTCATAAGTACAGCATAGAAAGACCCGTGCAATATAATAAATTAAAATGCTCAGACTCACCGATGTAGTAAACTCCTAGAGTGTTGAGTTCTGTGAAGCTCCCAGGGGTGTTTGCACTAATGATGGCATCATCAAGTTTTATAGAAAGTTTTTGTTTCTCCCTAAAAAGTGACAAAATTAGATTTGAAATTAATACATCTTGTCATTCTTATATACCTTCAAGAAATGGTAGTGTTTTCTTAAATTGGAACTGGTAGTTTTATTTGAATTTGGAACTGGTAGTGTTATTTGAAATTGGAACTGGCAGTTTTATTTGAAATTGGAACTGGAAATGGTAGTTTTATTTGGAACTGGAACTGGTAGTTATATTTAAAATTGGAACTCGAAATGGTAGTTTTATTTGAAATTGGAACTGGAAATTAGTTAGAGAATTAACCGTTTATTGTAGTTTTCCAGGATCAAATCAATGAAATAGCTTATTGGCATGGAAGTTCGACAAATTATGATGCAGATTTTGTTCACACATAATTAATAGGGAGTGAACTCGTTGTTTAACATATCCATGGAATTCATTCCATCATAAATGCCGGTCTTTTAACTTCTCTGACAATATTAAAATCAGTTTTATCAGCAGTGTGAAAATGACGTTACTTTTGTTTGTTTGTTTGTTGGACCTTTCCACAAAAGGTTCCATAATTTCAATTTAAGAATTACATGTTCCATTCATTATGAGTCATGGCCAATGTGAAAACTAAAAACTCACAAGACTGCCAACTACTGCCATATAAAATTATCGTAACCTCACCTGTACACCACTGCTGTGTGCCATTTGGAATCTGCCAAGCTTGCCCCAACTAGCTCAGATGGCATCAGCAGTTGGGATCTACTAAACCAGCCCAGGTTCCAGGCAACCTTCAACTGCCCGAATTCAAGCCCTACTGCCAAATAATCGTCATCAAAATTTGGTTCCTGCAAATGCAAAACAGTAGTCTGGAATATAGAAAAGTGCCCCTGCTGGTATAGCAAGAACATTTAGCCAAAAGAGTGAAATGCATACCAGTCCAGTCCAAAGCAGGAGCCCACTGCCAATTGCCGTGCTAAAATTTAGAGCAATCCTATTTCTGGTGCGGTCAGATAGAGGATAACTATCATCCGCTACCATGATGTAACCATCCCCTCGAAACCTCGCTTCTGTTATCTGAGATGCTAATTATAAGAAGTTGCAAACAAAATTTAAAATATGAACGTTTTACCATTGCAGGTACAGTCATTATTGACCACTTTAAAATAGGGGTACGTGGGCATGCTGTACCCATACGGACTTACTCTGCTGCTCGCAGTACTGTCCCATCCAACCCAATGGACAATCGCAAGAATAGGGTACACCATACTGCAGCTGAACATCGGTGGATTCGATGGGAACACACGTACCACCATTTTGGCATACGTGGAAGTGACAAGGAAGTACGTCGAGGCAATTTGGTCCTGTGAATGGCTTTGGGAATTGGAATACATGAAGTTTTAGTTTAAAACAAGTTCAGTTGCAGCACATTTCTTGCATAAAAATGTAAAAAACCATGTTTCAATAACCCACCTGCACACAGACACATTGACATGAGTCCTGCGTAATATGGACGCAAGTGCCCCCATTGGCACATTTGTTGAAGAAACCTGTTGGACTACTACAATTGCCTATATTCCGTCCACCAGCTGGGCCTGCACATTCAGAAATGTTCAAAAGTGTTAAATAATGGCTGCAATTCCCACAAATCCCAATTACTGACAGTTTGATCAGAAAAATGGATAGGAATTGTTGATAAGGAACACATGCAGCAGTGATACAGTATATTGCCAGGGAAGTCAGGGGGGGAAAAATGGCCATGAAAGTCATGGAAATGTCAGGGAAATTTGTGAGTGGTCAGGGATATTTTTCCAAATAAAAGCAAAATGCTATCCCTGCACTCAGTCTGCTAGCAGCTCCATCCCAAATAATCCAGTTAGACTTTTTAACAAAATCTAGTGTTTTGCCAAGCTTTTCATTGCAATTGTTATTTTATTTTTCATTATGACAAAAAAATTGATATGCATTAACGAGTAAGTTTTGGTCATGGAATCTTGGATTTTAGTCAGGGAAAAGTCAGGGAAATTGAAAATGAAAATGTTGTGGCCACCCTGACTACATGGTGCATGTACGTGTCCTCGGTACCAAATAAAACTATGTCCTGTGAACTTGGAAAAGCAGGGCTCGCTCGTTCTAGCAGTAAAAGGTTGAATTTAAAAGATCGTCACGGGCGCATTGGCGTTCATTGGATCTACTTTAGCGCAACCCTGTACCTCGGCCGTGACGTCATCGTCCTTGGCATCTGGAGAGGAGGCTGGAAGGGATGCTGGATGAGGAAGGAGATGCTGCCTGCTCCATCGAGCGATGAGGATGTGCTAGTCAGCACTAGGGGAAAATGCCAGGAATTTGAAGCAGGCCTCCTTGGTTGTTCGTCTCCCGTTTCTCCTCACTCCATCCTCCGCGATCTGGAATACCATCGATTATGGCTACGTCGGACTTCAGCACCGGGAAAACAATCTGCATTTTGGCCATTGTGGTGGGTTGTTTCGCCATCCTTTGGCCCAAAGTGTTCTATCCGATGATGCAGGCAGCTTTTACGATGACGAAACCCCGACTTAATGACGAACAAGGTGAGCCGATTAATTATCTCCCTCCTCCTCCAGGTCAGTCTTTTCTCTTAGCTAACTACGTATTTCTTTCTTGACTTGCGTGTGTTTGCTACGCTTTGAGCTCGTTTGCGGTTACGTTTTGTGGCATTTTAGGCGTTATTTCTGGCCAGTGCTTGGCATGAACTCCGCGGGGGGTGAGCGTGCATTGAAACCCACGAAGTGTGCGAGGAAAATATTTTCAGATATGGGTACGGGATACGTCATGCAGCCTTTCGTAGAAGTAGCGTGGGGATTTATTTATACATTGAGGCTGGTATCAAATTTAAAAAAATAACCTCGAACGATCCATTCGAGGGGTTGGGGTTTAATTAGATAATTTTGGAAAACAAAAAATTCATGAAAATGTTGAATATTAGTAGCGTTGACATTTTTGGAATCGTATAACCCTAAAGAAATTGCAGTTTTTGGAGATTTTTAGCTTGTCCTTTGCATGTTTGAAATAAAACTTAAAAAAGGCCCAAAAAAATGAAAAAGGTACATCATATGTTTTGCATCTGTGCAAGCACGATTTTTGTACATGTACCTCATTGATGACTTTGGAAATTTCACCTTTAGTCCGAGCGAAAGTTTATTTTTTGATTTTATATCATGAATAATTGTGCAGATGATTTAATTGTTACAAGGAAATGTCTAAATTGAATGTTTGAAAGCGAATTAGAAAATAACTTTGCATCATTTTAAATTTTAATTTTTACGTATAATTTTAAAATTTTATATTTAAATTCGTAAAGTTGCAAAAAAAAAAAGTTCAAGCGGCCGATTCTTTAGGGCATGATTTCTAATTATGCCAGTTCTGAGTATTTATGCAGAGAATAATCCATCAATGAAATCACAAACTCCAGTTGAAAGTAATTTCCACTAAAAGTCTTATAATTATCGATTGGCACTGCATGTTGGCATAGCCACGAGACCACGTTTCCTGAAATCGAATACAGAACGTTAAATATTAATTGCTTTTTTACCTATAGTTGTTTTAACATTTAATTAAATAAACAATGCTGTAATTAACAGCAGTTGATTTTATCGTTAATCGATCAGTCAAAATGTTTTTCAGGAAATAAATTTGCAATATATATATATACATCCAATGGGACAGCACACCTACGACTGAACGGATAATAAAAGTAAATACCCTTAACTGGCCAGTTGCATATACTATTGATGAATCGAAGGAGATCTCCCTTAATTCGTTTTTATTTGCTTTCTTTAAATGTCCGCTTTTTGTAATCAATCATTAAACGGTCTTTAGTCGGCTTTTAAATTATCAATCAAGGATGTGACTTCAAAAGAAAACTGATGGAGATTTTATGAAAATTTTATTTCGCATAAAATCTTTTGTCTGGAATTGTTTAGTTTTCCAAAATAGAAGCCTTGTTTTTTATATGGGAATAATAAGAATGTTGAATAACAAAAAGTTTTAGAACCCATTTTGAGATGTAGATGTTGCTTTTATTACATGTTTTCCAATAAATTATAAATAGAAAAGCAAGATACATGTAAGTCATATGATAGAAGGGGATTTTGTCATAATCTTCTGATAGAAGAATATCAAAACTTGAATTCTGGAAATATCATCCTCGCAATCTTCGACATAACTATGACAGATGTTGTGGTTTACTTTAGCAGTGTTAAATATTTATAGTTACATAATGCTTCCCTTGTATTCTAAAAAGGTAAGAAGCCATCCTGCATGATCAAGGCCAAATTAACGGATGTTTATTCGGTTCGTTTGTGCTGTAAAGCTTTCCCCTTTCCCTCGGTGTCTGCCTAGAACTTCGAGGCTTCCTACCAAGTATGTGTAGTGTGTATATTTAGCTTTCCTCCAACCTCAAATCTATTTTGGATAGACGGCTTGTAGTCCAAATTAAGACAAGATTTGCAGATGATTTTACACTAATATTCAAAATATTTTTTTGGCGGAAATTAGCTTACGTCAGGTACGGGACTTATCGGCAACCTTGCATGAAGTGTGCTACCCTATAGGCTATGAGATTTTGTAAAAATTAATTGAAAAAATCGTATAAATGTTAAAACATATAAAAAAGGGTCTCAGTTGGACAGGGGAATAAGTCGTATTCAAAAAACACACAAAAAAATGCTGGCACTTGAAAACAGCATTGTTTTCTAAAGTTGGAAAGTCCCACTTTAAAATTAGTTGAAAAATTTCCTATACAGCTTTATGTCTACAACTTTTTCATTATTTAATTGGGGTAGCTAATTATTCAACTACTGTTGTTAACCAATCGCCGATGTTAAAAATTACCCGAGTACAGTAAAAGCAGTGACATATCTATTCGTGAAAAAAATGCAGTGACAGTAAAGTAGATAGTTACTTCCTATGTTAAATCACCCTGAAATTGTTTTGTCTGGAGCAGTTATTGCTTTACTTAAAGCATGATACACTTCATGTACATGTATATCCTGATCCAAAATAGATGACATACTGGATGGATATTTATTTTCAGTTGACGGTAGTTGACAAAGCCAAATTTAAAAACAAAAATAGGAAGTACATGTATTTTAATTTCAATGTCTAAAGTTGCACAAGGTTAACTTGAATTTTGGTTGAAGCCAAGGAAGCTTTATGTCAAACTGGGTGTTAACAGGGTGTAAAGAACATGCATCTTTTAATAATGTGAGATTTTTTGTTAGCTAAGATGAACCGAAAATAAAATCCGGTTCTGTATGTCAATTTGTGTCAGTGTTCTTTTCTCGTTTTTGTAATCTTCTTACTTTTTTAATTGTTTGCATCGTTTAATTTTTCTTTACATTTTCAGCTAATTTTGTGTTTTTTGTTTGCATGAAGCGATTAAACTAATCGTTAAATTCTTGTAGCCTAAATCGCCATAACACTTTTGAGACATCATATATATGTGCAGTTTAATCATTAGGTTTTTCAGCTCATGTCCATCTATAGATTTCAAGGCGTAAAAACAAAATTACTTAATTCACTAATAAGGCTTAAGCATTTAAATATATCACTGTGGGTGGCTAATGATTTCTTATATTTGCCTTTCTTTCCGTCTTCCAATTTTTTTAACGCCATTCTCGATGCACCTCAGCGGTCAAACGTCTTGAAAATGTGATGAATCCAACTAATAATTACGTCATAATATTGGTTGAGTTATCTTACATTGCTAAAATTGTTTAGTAACTAATTTACATTTCATCTAACATTATGTATATAATTACTCTTCGAGGTTTCCTTCACGATCTTTTTTCAAGTGATCTTTTCATATTCTAACATTCCCATACACTCTAAGAAATAAAGGTGCTTCAGAACAAAGAAAAAAGGTGTTTTGACTTGTCACAAATACTCCACCTTT
>JAQGAO010006428.1:0-12318 GCA_034697705.1 Ommatoiulus sabulosus | reverse complement strand
CAATACATAGCACGTGATCGGTTTACACCCACCAGAACATGCACCTGCACCTGGTGTAATGAGTCGAATTCGCCATCTGTTTATCCTTCGTGGAACAGGGGCTTTCCCAAATTACACGTAATTGAATTTTGGACTTTTCAAGTTGGCAAGAAGGTGAGAATCTGAGAAATAAACATTGCCTCCACAACCGAAATTGACAACGCAAGCGTTAAAATTTCAATTACTGTAGTTAAATAGAAACTGTCTGTGTTGTTAATTATATTTTTGAAATCTGCATGTAAAACCTATACAGTACATAAAGGTGAGTGACTGTAGGAAATTGATTTGAATTGAATTGAGAGCAAATTGCATTTTTCGTTTCCCAATTCAAGACCGGAGGCAATGAGACTCCGGCAGTAGATAATCAATCGTGTTGTCGGTTTTGTAACCCGGGCTTGAGACCGGCAACAATTTCCCCATTAGAAACTTTCTATTTTACGAACTTTTTTTGGCTCCCTACATGTTCGTAAAAGCGCGCGTAGACTTATACTGGTAATTCTAAAATTTGAAAAGAAATCGTGGTACAGTGAACGTACATGTACATGTAATTTGAGAAAGTGGCATTCGTTAAAATCAGCATGTAAGATAATTGTGGTTTTCGAAGCCTAACCGGGCCGGCGCTCAACCGGTTGATGCTTGCATCAGTTGCAAATTCGATAATTATGAAAAAAAAAAAACAAGCAAGAAAAGCACGGAGAGTGTCAACATCAGGTAGACCTGATTTTCATTGGTGAGCGTTAACCTTGCTCTTCCTTTTCGTTTTCTCCACTCCAATCTCGGCCAAGTTTCTAGCCGCGTGACGTCACGCGGTGATGCACCTCGTCACCGGCGGCGGCGCTGATGCCACCGCTTTCCCTTTCGCTATTTACTTTCGATTTCGTCGTCGTAGTGTTTGGGTGTGCGCGCGGGACGTTGAAATCTTTCAAGTTGTGTGTCCGAAACTTAACTAGATTTTCACTACCGACAACTCTCCGATTTTTTCGCCGAAAATCGTTGGTGTTCCATCGGTCATCCATCGATTTGTAGAAAAGTGCTCCTAGGGACTTTCCCTTAATTATCGATCAAGTCGCGCACGGTAAGACAATTTTATTTGTAACTTATTTTTTTCCAATTTTTCCGTTCGCCGACTTTCCACGCAAAATGGGGCCAAACTTTGGCCGATCGGGGTCTGGGTCAAGCTGGCCGGTGTGGTGGCCGAGAATTCCACATGTTTTCGGGCTTAGGCAACAAGGCGTTTCGACACGTACGAAATTTCGTCGAAAAGGGAAGATTCAATATTCCAAATTTTTGGAAACTAATTCAAGGATTGGTTTTTTTTTAATTTTTTTTACTTCGCGGGATATTTCGTTTGAATCTCAATCCAATGTAGGCCTACTTAGGAAAAAATTGGGTGTTAAGTCGATCCGGTAAGTCGAGTAAAATAAGCTATTACGTGATAAACGAAACATCTATATTGTTTACCATAATTTCTACTAAAAAAATGATTGTAATGTCAGTTTATTTTATCATGCGTTACAATGCATTGCTATGAATAAAACAAGAAGTTGTTTAAAATAAATTATATAATAAATATTTCACCAATGGCCAAATAAAGTGACAATTTAGCTGCAGGTTGTGTCGCTTTTACTGAATATATATGTAATTTACTGAAAATTTTGACTGAAATTGAAGAATCGGCCAAATACAGCACCCCGATTCAGAAGTGACATAGCAAGTGAGAAAGCAAATTTCCAGACTGCATTAAATCGCATGTTTAATTTAACATGGGGTTACAATGCATTACCATGCATTAAAACTTGCTTTATTCAAAAATAAAAAAAAAAATATGTTGAGATGTCAAGGAGGGGAA
The DNA here is from genome assembly GCA_034697705.1 of Ommatoiulus sabulosus. Classification (NCBI taxonomy): domain Eukaryota; kingdom Metazoa; phylum Arthropoda; class Diplopoda; order Julida; family Julidae; genus Ommatoiulus; species Ommatoiulus sabulosus. The sequence continues at coordinate 10,430 of JAQGAO010006428.1, read as the reverse complement.
AGGTGCTTCTATACTATAGCTTTTTTTTGCTCATTTTGAAAATTACAAACAGCACAAATATACAGAAAATAAGTTCTTAAATGTTTCGGGGAATTGCTCACTGCATGTCTCCCAAAAATGGTAAAATTTCAGTTTTGACTTCTGGGCATTATTTCAGAAATTCTCATAGATAGCATTCATGAAAGATTCTACAACTTACTTGTTCTGACACAACTCAAAAATTGTCCATTTCCTGTTTAAGACTACTACATCTATCGAAATGAGCCCCGAATTCAGTAAAAACGACGCTACGCATCTTAACTTGCCATATAGCTTTAACTAAATGATAGTAGTAGGACTTTATGAGAAGTACATGCATGTACAGTGTATAAATGAAAAAAAAAATCACATGTGTGGCTTCTGAAGCGGAGGGGCAAAATGTTTTAGTACGTTGAGTTGTGAAATTGTCGATCATTTGCAAAATTGAAGCCACGGCTGTGCACCGTTTGCGAATACGATAAATAAGCACAATTTGATGACGATCGATGAGTTTGTTTTTTTTTTTTTACAGTGTAATTTATCGAAAATGTTTTTTTTTTGTTTTTTTGCGAATTAGTCATTTTATGGCGAAATTGACAGTTGAGGTCGGGAAATTGACTTCACTAATTGCCCCAATTTTGTAATTTTGATCTCTGGTGACCTAATGGAATTTTCAATAATTTTGGGGAATTATGATATGCGGTTTATAAATGTATTTGATCTTCCATCGGTCTCATTAGAAGATGGAGGCATCATGCAAGACGTCCGAGGAGGTTATAGATTTCAGCAACGAAGCGCTTGATGCTGTCAAATCTGCAGTGATTGTACAATACATCTACATGTACTGTATATACCTGATAGAGAGTTTGATTTTTATCTAAATACTTCACGCAATTTCTATAGCAGTTTGCCAGGTTGTGCAGTTTCCTCCCAAGGTCAATGGGATCAAAGCTCTGTGAAAGGTTTCACACCTGTCAGGCAGGACACACGATGAACAATGAAAGAAATATAACCGTTAAAGAAAATCCTTGAAATTCAAAGAACTTTAACAATGGCTATGAATTGCCAAAGTACAGAAGATCACATTTTTGGAAGTTAATAGTTGTTTTGATCAAACAAGTATTGATGAGATGGTACCTTTGTATAATCTTTACCTTTCTCTGGAATTTGTTGAAGGTTGGACCCCCTGTTACTTTCCTGAATTATTACAGATTTTTTAAGTTTGAACGTTTTGATTGTTTGTCTTGTGCGTATTTGTGTCAAGATACTCTGTAGTCAAGTCGTCCTTTTGGCACAATTGGTGTGAGTACTTGGTGAGGATCATGCGCCTTTTTTTTGACAAGTTATTGCTGCATGGTGCAAAACTTGCCTCGTCTAAAAAAAATGAAATGTTTTTCATATGCTGGCGATCAAATCCCAATTTGTTGATCCCGTATGTCCAGTTTATGCGACGTACACTGTACAGTGGCCTATACATGCAGATCTCTGAACCTGTGTTCTTTGCATTACAAAAATCAATAATTGATGTTACTTGTTATATCTGACTGAAATTTGGTCATGCTGTTATAATGTTTCCGAAATTTGCCTTCTTTCGAGTTGTTTGATTTCCACTAGAACCTTTTACCCCAAGACACCCACACCTGAAGCGGGTCTCCAGGCCGGGATTTCTGACAGGGCCCCTGGCCAAGATCTTTGGCGGAACCCTCTGCATGTATATCTACCGTTCTAAGATTAAAATGCTCTACTGAATTTTGGATAAAATAAGTCACTTAAATTTCATATTTATTTTTTAAAAAAAGAACTACATGGACTCGTCACGCCGCGCCCCTCTCCTCACGGACCCTCAGGCTAGAGCCCTGTAAGATCCCTCCTTGTGGGCCCATGATTACCCTGTGCAAAAAGTTCTATAGGTTGTCAACACTAGTTTAGGCCAATAATCTATTGAGGAAAATTGCTGCTCATGCAAATCTATCACGGGGGCGGTTGAAGACCAATAACTCACTGGTCCTATAACCATACTGTATGCTTGTCTGACAGGGAAACAGTCAGGAAGGTGCAGTCTTTCAAATTGTTAGCCTTCTCAGTTTGTTTAAGGAAGCAGTTTAGGATATTAGTATATTGGAAATTGTTTGAGATAGACAAACTGTCTAATTAAACACTATATCTGGAGGGCCAATTAAAGCCGAGATCGTAAACTTACGAGATAGATCAGCTGAGCAAAAAGTGTCATCTTAAATTAATATGGTAAATCAGAAAATAACTTGATTCGCAGTGGCGATGCGTTTTCTTTGGGTTTCCCAATGAATCTACATGTACATGTAACGCCATGTAAGAACCATGCAATAATATAATAACTGTATAACAATTAAGATTGTGCAAGGAAATGTTTGCGACAGAACTTCGATATACAGTGTAACTGTCGATTGGAAGAAACCGTTTTGAACTATACAGTGCATGTATAATAAAAAAGCACACGAAATTTCTTTAAAATAAATATTTATCTGAAATCATTTTCCTGCAACTTGTATTTTGGATGATCATATTTAACATGAAAATGATAAATTTTCAAATTCTGTATCAGTATGTAAACATGCAGGCATGAACATCTCGTGATCTTTCTGACAACCTGCAAAAGAAACGTTTCTGGGAATATCCATAATTTGAATGATGATACTACAATGTACTAGTAGCTGTATAAACAAACTTCATCTGTTGGAAGAAACATATGGATGCTCGATTTCTCAATCGCTTATACAATGCACATTGTATAAGCATTTTCAGACAGTTTTACATGCATGTACTAGTAGGTCTTGGACGAGTTACGAGTATGTATACCATTGTACATTTTCGGTATATGGTAAAATGGTATAGGACAAAGCAGACAAGTGAAGGCAGGCAAAACGAGTTTGTGCCTCGATCTACGAGAAATTTCTCGTAGATAGTCGGTTTGAAAAAATGTCATTTGTTACGACAAACAAATGGCACTCGGACCGAAGCTTTACGAATCGTATGTTTGGCATGCAGCCGTGAATTCAAATGTGCAAAATCGGCAAGCTAATTGGTTAGAAAAATCCACTCAAGGATATCGCTGTTAGAAGAAATAGTATTGAGCTTACTGTAGATGTACACTGTATAAGATGGACGATATGCATGTAAATAGGATATACTAGTACATGTACAGTACTTGAGTTTTTTGGGGACCAAAATCTTCTCTTGCCACGCACCTTTTCAATTTTTTTAACAGTTTTGTTTCTTGCAGTACTGTATACATGTTGTACATGTACTTCACGTAGACTATCGTGGGCGAAGCTGTCCGCGGCGGCGGGTATCGCCGAAAAATCATTTTTTTGCGAAAAAATGGTCGTCGCAACCGGTCATTGTCCATAGGAAACAATGCTGAGCTCTCAGACCGTTTTTTTTTCTTGAGAGGCGGACTAGAAAGTGGTCAGTGGGTCAAGGTGACTGCCTCCGAAGTGAAAATTCGGTCAAAGCTACTTCTGAAAACGAATTTGTTGGCGAAATATGTCAACCATTTGTTTATCGCGTGCCAATGAACGGCAACAGCTCAAAAGGGAAATGGCAAATTTTTGATTTCTCTGAATTTCGTTGTTAATTTTTTTTTAAAATTTGACTAAACGCGTGATTTAATGAGCGAATATCGAACGTGCTCACTCCGTCGGTAATTGCGCCCGATAAAATGTGGCGCAACGGCATAAAAATCGAAGGATTTTTGGCAATTGGTTGAGTCACGCTTAATTATAATCGCAATTAATGCCGGTCGGTGTATGCCGATACATAACGCGCGAAGGCCTGAGAAACTCATTTGGAATAAGTAAAAAAATGAATGAAATGAAAAAAAAAATCCGAATTATTTATGGATGGCCTTAATTTCATACACCCACGTTGAAAATTTTTCGGAATTAATCCCTTTGAAAACACCCGAACAGAGCGTTTTTAAATATTTGTTCCATGAAATGTACCGGTTTTGTTCCGGTGTAAATTTTATATTTTATATTAGCGGTATTCAGACAAAAGCTTTACGAATCGTTCTTTGGCTATCGCGAAGTCGCGCGTGTAAAAGGAATGCATTACTTGATTTAAATACAACGATAACCTTGAGTGAATAAAGCTACTATAATTAACGTGTCGATTTTGCACCCGTGGCTTCACCACAGCCTTTAGTGTGAAATTGTCGAAAATTAGTGCCCTATTATTAATTACATGTAATGATTTACAGCAATTATAAAGCCAATCATGAGAATACACGTGTTTTTAAATTTAATGGAGGGATTCTTGGTAATATCTTTTCATTGGTTCCTCTTTATTGTCTTGAATCATCTTTTGTAATCAAGCTCCCTAAATGACAATTGATTTGTCCCAATTTTGTTTTTTCATGAAAATTTACCTCATTTTAGATTACTTTAAAGCGAAATTATGCGGTGCTTCGGGCAATGTGACCGACACGCTTAACTTCCAGCATTTCTAATTAGTCTATCCATTAATGGGTTTTTCAGTTGAGCGAGGGTACAGTTTTTGATGACCCCTGGTGGAGGTTGTATAGAACACTCCTTTAATAACATTAGCCCTTGAAATTCGTGCGAAGGGTAAATTTCAATTAAAAGATGCAGTAATAGCTTGTCCAATTTTAACACTCCAAAAGTCGTTTTGAAACAGTTGTTGTTGTCTCGTAAAACCGTAGAATGGCGCCACGATAGTGCTTACGTAATGATGGATACGTTATGCCCAATCGATACACATGGTGCTGCCAATGCGTCCTGTAAGGCGTTTAAGGAAGGATAAAACAATTACCACATTTGGTTAAATAACAAATTACTTCTACAGCTGCCTTCTACTGTATAATAGCCTTTGTTTTGATAGTTTTTTTCTAAGCATATTTAGTTAACTCATTAAAGTTGTTGCCATGGAAGTTTATGATATTCATTGCCAATAATAATAATGTTTTGGTTAATTTCATAAATTTTAAGTGAGAATTTCTTAATTGTATTTTTCGTAAATATTTATTCATCCATTTATTTTCAAGAATATGTAATGGACAGTATTTCTTCGCAAATATACAGTATCATCGGAAATTAATTATTGAGTTATTACGCTGTACAATGTAAGTAATTAATCCATAACACTTTATCAAGATTTTTATAAAGTTATTTCCACCAAATATTCTCAAAACACTTACTGTAATACACGTTGATTAGGGTTTCAAGATAACTGCCTAAAACATGTTTACTGCTGACATTGTCGTATATACATGTATAGGCTACAATGTATTGTACATGTACAGTGGTTATTTATTTAGCCAAATTATTATTATGGTTATTTTGTTAGCCAAATATTTACATGTAAGTACATGTATGTAAACATACGCTGGCACATCCCCTTGCGTTGGTGTTTAGCCCTTGTGTGCAGAAATAAGTCGTGTGCACAAACAAACATGTAAACATGTATAACTGCAATTTCATCCGTTATTTTATGTTTGGTACTTCATTATTATTTTACGTGTACTCAGACAGAAGGTTTACCAATGGCACTTTTGACAGCTGTGAAGTCACGTGTGCAAAATACACTTTATAATTGGTTTAAAGAATTCACTCATGGTTATCTTATTTTTAAACGAATTTGTGCATTCGTTTTGCACACATGAAGTCAACACTGCCAAAAATGCCATTCGTAAAGTTTTTGAGTTTCACCAATATTATAATTTTTATACATTTGGAATGTAGCCCTTCAGTTTTCTGCATCAATTTAAAAATAGTTGTAGTCAGATTGCTATTATGTTTTGTACAGAAAAATACAGTTAGTTATGTTGTACGTTGATATAATGAAAGTAAAATTTCATCACCCCTATAATTTGGAAAACATTTTTTCTCATTAATAATGTAATAATGCATTAATACTGTAATAAAATAAAACTAATATTGTTACGCCGCAACTTTGTCGCTTACGTGTTCTGTAATCCAACTGCATATTACATTGGTTTCCGATGGTTCGATATCATTATCCGGGCCACTTTTCCACCTGCATTACGGTAATTTTTGCAGTTATCTTTTTTTTTTTCTTAGGAAAAAAACGAGCGTTTTGAAGGAAACCTTCAGAAATCGCTGTCTTCTTTCACCAAAATACCCTTGACTTAGTTTCGAGCCAGGCTCGGGGAGTGTCTCCCAAACAACCGTTAGTGGGTCATTGCTAAGGGTGGTCAGGGGGGTTGATTAGCGTGTGCGAGGGCAAACAATGGATCCACCAAGCCGTAAAAAAGTTGCTCAGACGCTAGGATTTCCTCGAGACGTACAATTAGAGACCTGCTGAAAGTGAGTCTTGTGGGCGAATAGCCTTGAAAAGGGCTAGCGGTCCAAGGACTGCTGCGAGAGGGGCCGTTTTCTAAAGGGAAACATTCCGAAATGGGTTATATTTACCTAGAAGCTCCTCAGGCAGTGCTAAAATGTGAGAACCTATCGAAAATAAGTCGAAGAAAAAACTTTCCTCCCTAAGGAGAATTGTATAGCAAACAACTCGTATACGAGGAATTGCATCATTAGAATTAACCTAAGGATCCTTTTATAAGGCATTCTGTGTTTCCCGGTATATTTCCATAGAAAAAAAGTATATAAACTTGAAAATAATTGAAAAGAATAAATATTTTGCTACATTTTGATGTCTGCAGGTGCACTCTATTAAAAAGAGGACATGTACATGTGCTTGAAAGCCTCGAATTGTTGCAATCTAATTGATTTAAAGTCTTACATACATGTAATGTGCAGTATAATCGGACTTCAGTTTAAATTTCATAAAATTCTGTTATTTTTCCAAAATTGTAAATTTAGTAATTTCTTTTTTAAACGTATCAGATCTTTTAGAATATTGGACAAAATTTAGCTGTTTGATTATAATTTTACTTAAATTATATTATTCCACTAGCTTTATTTTTAAACTTTGAAAATACAAATTTACATGCACATCTATCATTTTAAGAACATTTGCTTTGAAAAATGGTAATCAACGAGGGTACAGATTTCGTGTACATGTACAAGTATTTATTGGTTTTATAAAAGCGGGTAAATTTTCCACCTGGGTGGGAATCAAGGTAGAAAAGTGGTGTAACGAACAATTTCCGCTCAATTGTCCCCTTTCCAGGGTGCATCATAGTGGTAGAAAAGGTATTATACCCTCATTACTTCATTTTTTTTTAGTGTAAATGATGCGCGAAATGCAGTTTGGATGGCCCTGGGGTAACGGGGGTTGTGAAATGCTACTCCATGAAATCCCAAAGTAGAAGAAAACTGCTTATCTGGAGGCCATTTTAGTTACAAGGAATCTAGGTGCACAGAATGCGCTAAAGATGGCGCTGAAATGATTTCCCACATTGCCAAAATACGGACATCTCTAGGCGTCATGGATAAATGTTATTCGTGGCAAAAAGCATGGCAAAGGTGCATTTACAATTTGTTTGTGGTAGGTGGGTGCGCGCATTTTCAGTTGTTTCGCCATTTCTTAAAAAAAAATGCTCAACTAATTCTGTCAAAAAAGAATTCTTTCGCAATTTTTAACTGTGCAGGAAAATGCTTGATATGAATTCCATGTCTGACATCCTATGTTGCCGTCATATTGTATATGCAAAACAAAACATCGCTTATCATAAAAGATTTTTGTCAAATTTGCTTTTGATATGGATTAATTTATGAACATTTTTCGGTAGGCCTATAGGTTTTGTGTTTATGACCCTTTTCAGCCCAAAATGTAATTCAAGCTCTGAATTACAATGTATATACTGTACATATACTTATGACACTCTTCTTTTGTAATTCTAATATTTATAACACTAGTTGGGTTACGGTTAAACAATTGCAGAATTATCTCCGAGAGAATTGTCCTAATTGCTGCAGACATATTATATTTAATATTTAAAATGAATTGCAAGCTCATGATTAAAGGAATGGCTGTCATGGATAATGAATTTCTCACGAAGAATTCTATTTATAAGATGTTGGCTACTAGTATGTATTGACCAAATGTGTGTTACTGGATAAAATTTTCTTTATTGTGAAACTTTTTCGTTCCGTTTTCAATTTAGAAAAAAAGATAACAGGCAATTACAATAAATATAAACAACTGAATGATTGGTTTTTGCTGTATTTATGTTGCTGAAGCATAAAATTAGGTTATCAGTATCGAGAAAGCCATAAATTTTAATTTGCAATGTCAATAAAGTTATCGGTATCACTACATGGAATTACAGAATTATTATCCAACTTTTGAATTGACCGTAAAATAACGTAATAACGTAAAATGGTCCTAAGCAACATGCAGTATTTACGTTTGAATAAAAGCATGTTCATTAAAATTCAATAATTGTAATGTTCATTAAATGTTCAATAATTATGATTGATTATATGTGTATAATCCATATTATTGCTTATCAACTGTAATATTTTAAAATACAGTATTGTAAATATTATCAATGTTTCACGAAACCCTCGTACAACATCAACAAGCATATTCACCAAATTTGTATAGAAAATGCTAATGATGAATTTGGTGCCCATGTACCGGAAGGATTTCCAAAGATAAACTTGTTTTTGTAGGATTCATGATGCATCGATAGATAATTTCGAAGAACTCTAAACGAAATTTCAGTAAATTCAGTAAAATTTAAAACTTATCAGAGATTCAGTGAAATTTCTTGCTCCATTTTTAACAAATCTATACCTGTACATTAGCTATACGTTTTGACAATATTTTCCAAACACTGTTCAAAGGGATAAATTTGGATAATGTATCGTTATTTTAGCGAAATAAGTGTAATCTCAAAGACGTACTTCACTGAAGTCAAGTGTTGACTTCTCATTGGTTGTATAGTATATACCTGTGTTGGCCCAACACATCGATTTGTTCAAATGCCATATCTTTGACATTTCTCCTGCACAAAAAGACCTTATTTCGACTTGGTTTGCAAACAATTAAATCAGTAACATCGACACTTTTTTGTAAATTTTTTGTAAAATGCACGACTTATCTTTGCTAGAAAATACACGTAGTTCCAATAATGTGGGAAAGGCTTACTGATCGCTAATTAAGAGAAACAACTCGAACGGGTTTTCAACTCGTTATTGTTTATCTATAACAATCAATGTGGTTGGTTCTCATTGAGCTTTTCTGTTTGGGAACGACCTACAGTGCCTGCACAATGAGGTTATGCAAGCCATGTTGATGTCAATGATTTGTGCCAAGGCTCGGGCAACAATTATTTCGACCACGTGAATGCGTGTGATGTTCGTGATCAACAGCAGGGGGTTCTGATCAATTTGAAATGGCTGACCAATGCCCAGTCTAGTTTTCGAGACACCTGTATTCAGAGAAAAGCGTGGGGAAATGTAGTGTTCAAAGAGTGAAAGGTTGTGCTGAGTAACTGTTTCAAGCAGAAAACAAGGTTGACATCTGCTAGAATCGTGAAAATATTTTAGTATTAGCCAACTTGCAAGTTGTTATATTCAGGCTGAGGCAGGACCCAGGAGAGGTGAAGGGGGTACATTGCACTCGGGTCCTGGATCAAAAAGAGGCCCGAGATTCAGAGGAGGGGTTATACTGGTATATACAGTTTATACGATATGTAAACGTATCCTTGAGTATATACCCCTCATTTGGCTCCAGGTCCCTTATTTTATATGTAAATAATGTATATATAAGAAACTTGTTGAACATTTCCATGCATTGCTGGCATATTTTACCTTTTCCAAATGAATCTCAATGGACATGTCTTAAATTTTTAATTTGAAAAGGATTTGTTTGGCACTTGCAGAAGTTATAGAAAATATGGAAGCCAAGGAGATGTAGGCTTTATGCTTTTCGAATCATGTACAGCTCCTTGGCGGCTATCATAGTTACGAAACTCGCTGTGTCATGGTTATAGCTGTACAATTTAAAATTACCATTAAATTAAATCGTACTGGTAATTAATGTTCGTCAGAACTGATATACTGTATGATAATTAAGTTTTGAAGCTAGTTTTCAAAAATAAAGCAGTTTTTTTTAATTAATTAACGATAAGAGGAAAAACAATTTACAATTGTCTTAAAACATGAATCCCAGCTTATCTCTGCTTGTACATTGTTGTTGATTGCTAATTACGGTTATTGCTAGCGTGAAATCCAAGGTAACATAATGTATACCACGGCGTCTCATGGGGATTTAAAAATTGCCATTTTTTGCTTAGTAAATTAAGCGATAGCAAGCTCGAGACACCACAGCTTGTATTCCACGAAACAGGCTAACGGAACAAAGAAATGCGCTTAAAAAGACATCGAGTCAGGCCCAGGGAGAGGGGGATACAGGGGGGGCGTCGCCCCCGGGCCCAGGCTAGATCAGGGGTCCCGGCCGCCCCGGACATTTTAGTCTTGTAATTT
>JAQGAO010006427.1:0-12319 GCA_034697705.1 Ommatoiulus sabulosus | reverse complement strand
AATGCGTTTTCAATTAGCACTTGTTAGCCCGCTGGGTGGCGCCAGTGGTCGGTAAGTAAATTTCTTAATTTAAAAGTTTCAATGTGCTCCCAAACAATGTGTCGATTTTGCACACGTGACTTCACAACTGCCAAAGTATGATTCTTAATGCTTATGTTTGAGTTCATACTGTATAGTATACAGTACCTTTTTACGTCAACAACTTCAGTGAAAGAATTCATTCACTGAAGGTTATCGCTGAGAAAGTGTTCCTTTTATACACCCTATTATAACATATTAAACTGGCCATCTGAATGAACATGACATTGATTAAATTTGAATTTGAAGCAGTTGATTGCTTGATTTGAAGATTTATTTTTGTCCCTGAACATTTTATTCCTTTAGATTCCGCGTTGAACAACGTGCTGCAGTGGAAGGATCATTCATAAACATTGTCTAAATATTACCTACTCTATACATATAATTGAAGCTCCTTTGTCTAAATTCAAGTTTTCAATGTGCAGCATTTCGATTTCGATAAACATCCTGCAGATGCAACTTAATATGGCGCGGTGCAAGACGCTTGAAAATTGAGCAGCGTGGACACGTGAAAATTAACCCTGATGATTTTAGTAAAGGTTTTGCGAACTGTAGATTTATTAATGAATAAGAGGTTGACATGAATTAACCAATATCGAATATGATAATATCGTTTACATGCGGTATAGAGTATAGTGACCGGTCAGTGTCGAGACGTAAAAATCGACTGGTCGTGTAACGATGGGAACATAACTGCTTTTCCTTTTAATACTAAGTTGTTTCGATTTTATGAACGCCTTTATCCAGTGTCCAACAAGCAGCTGGACAACCGAAATAAATTTCCGGAAGAACATAAAGATAAACTAAAAGCATAATCTATATTATAGCAATTAACGATTTTTGAACGAGATAGTATCAAGCAAATGCAACTCTTTCATCTGCATGAGTGTCCACCTTTCAACGCTGCATGGGTGCATGGACGTTGACTGAAAAAAAAACCTATATAAACTGACATCTGGACTGCGAAATTGCTTGCACAAAGAAAAATATCATTGTTTCACGATCGCTATCGTTAGTAGTTTCGAATTTATTTTCTAAAATTCGTTCAGCTGCATCACAGTATACGTGCAGTGTATATTATTACGAAAAATTGAGCTACATGGTAGCTCAATTTTTCGTATGCAATTGAAATATCGCAAATGGTCATCTTGGTATACATGTTCCTCAACAGTTCCAATATTGGTTTGATATAAAACAAAGTAAACTAATGAAAATGTCATTGGTGTGGTAGAAATCAAAAAAGTAATAGATTATCAGATTATGCAATTAAAGCTTGAATATTTGACGTTATAATTGGGGTAATCCATTAATGGACGATATCTTCTATATACACTTTACATTCACACCGGCAAATACACGGCTAAGTCGCCGCTTCTAGATGGCGCTGCTAGCTATATACTGCATTCAAAATAATGGGTGCATCAGATATTGAAATTATCGAAATGTGTATACATGTATATAGCCAATGCTCGTTATGCACGTGATGGACACGAGCCAATGTGCACAGTATTATGTTCCATTTTATACGTGAATCCATTTCACGCTAAATTTGCACGTGAAATGAAATTGCTCGAGAATCCGCACATCCTTTGCTCTCGAAATCGGCCACCAGGTGGAAGGTCGTTCGATGGCGGATGCCGATAAACTCGCTCTTTTAGCATTTCTTGTACTGAACATGCATGCCGCCTGCAGAATCAAGTCAGTGCTGAATGGATGCTTTTTTGTTATTGAGAATTAGAATATATACATGTACAAGTGCATTTAAATGCAGAATGTATTATCATTACATAATGACGCCATCTCGTGGCTTTAACATGAAGTATAAGCCGTAAAAGGGTCGTTGTGGAGGGTTTTTTCATCATCACCAAAATGAAATAACAGCTAGCCCACCAAATTAAGATTTAAATTGAACTAAAATGTAGGTTTTTTTTGTACTCTCCTTATTATATTCCTGCATCCACCTTTGTAATGTTTGCCTTTTTCTGCCGTATATATTATTATCTTCATTGGCATAAAAGCGGCACTGGACCTATAGTCATATGCGCGTAGGTTTTCATGAGATTCAGATAAAACATAATTATACGAAGGGAAACTCTGCTCATGTTTTATCGCAAACAAAATTTAAATTCAACAAAAAAAAATCGTATTCATTCTTTTGGTTCATGATGCATGGGAATGCATGCAGGTTTTATGTTTAATTCCTTCCTATAAATATGGGGTTATGAAATCTAAAAAGCGGTTTTTACAATGAACTGGCTCACACAAATGCATAGAATTGCAGAAAAATATGAAGATTACAAAAGTATTTGCGATGAAATTACCCCCTTTCATGTTAGGCCTGGATAGCATGCTTGAGTAAACAACAGCTTTTAAAAAAAATCGAAACCCATGACTTTTCTCGGTGTATGAATGGGCCGTTGTCGATTGATCTCTTCAATTTTACCTTTAGTAATTTCATTTCATATTTTCCACTCAATTAACGCAAAATCCACTATACATGTTCAGTGTAAAGTATCAGGATTTAAAACTTTCTCCTGGCCATAGCGTTTCTAATCTCAAGTCTTGCCATATACATGCATGTACTGTATATACATGTATGTACTTACAATTCAGTTTCTGAAATTGCATTTGTTTTTTGCCGGCTTTATTGCGAAAAATTGATGAATATTCGGAATATTGTGCATTGTGTACTTAATGAGGACATCCTATTTATTAAATGCACTGGGAATTTATAGTGGCACTCATGCTGAAGCTTTGCGAATGTCACTTTTGACAGTCGTGAAGCCACGTGTGCAAAATGAATGCATTCATTGGTTTAAAAACTGCGATAACATTGAGTGAATTTTTCAAAGCATCTCGTGTGTCGAATTTGCACACGTGACTTCACGACTGCCAAAGGTTCCATTCGTAATTAGCTTCTATCTGAGTACCCCTATGATAGCTGACGTATTTAAAGTGTTGATAATGCGCAATATACGAGGTGTGTATAGATAGAAAGAATCTGAACCTTCATAATAAACGGGCGTGGATGTGGTGCTCTATGACAAGGTGATTGCGTTTGATGGGTATTTTGCCCCTGTCGAATTATTCAAGAAATGACCTCAACACTGATCTTGAAAATTTCAGGGCCAGCCAAAGAAATGTCAGTGCATTCATGCCAAAATGGCCGCTTAGAGTGACATCATATGCCACCATTCTAATTGCGGGCGCTGCTTGAGTTATGCAAAATTACCGAGAGGACACCCCCGAAATAGTTGAAACAATTTCTAGGAAGTAATTTCCAAACAATCGTTGTTTTAAATAAAAAGGGGAACTTCCAAACAATAAATAGGAAAGAACAGTGGGGTTGTTGTTGCGAAGCAAGCGCGCTTAATCGCTGCATGTACATTGTAAGTGATGAAGTGAATGCAGTAGTCTTTGGTAAGGATCGAATTATGCTAATTTTTGCAATGGCTCAAGTACAAGAAGTGTCGCCTTTTCCCCCTTGCATTTCGAATTCGATAAGTGCTTTGCTTTTATCGCATCCGAGGCAAAGAACAGCGCCGGTGGCAAAATTTAACCACATGTGTCACGGACCACCAAAATAGGTGAATTGGAAGAAATCAAATAACAAAGAATTCAGAAAATAAAATGCGCGCATAGTAATACTGACGTCACTGCTTAATACTTAACAAATTTGCAGAAATGGCATCAATCGCTCTAAATGCTGCGTCCCGGCAACGGCTATTTCCGTCTTGGTGCGGCATGCATGGTTATTTCTAAACTTGGGCAGATTATTTATAAAGCGTCATGGCGTTGTTGAGCTGTGAAAGTGAAGCACATATTGAAGAGATTTAAATTTGGATTATTGAAATACGTACTCCATGGAATGACGACATTTTGTGATTCAACTTTCGCCAAGCTGAATTGCTAGGTAACGAATCGAGGACGTGTTTATGACGTCATTGAACGTGCTGCTGACTCCAGGGGCCATCGGTGCTCTCTGGTTGCCATATTGGTTCAACAACCCTCTCATTATATGCACTATACTATATATGACGATTTTTTGAGATTATACAAAACAAGTCCATTTCGCGATAACTTCATAACCTAAATTTAACATCCCTAGTGCCGCAATGGTGTTTATATTGTACATGCTTCAAATATCCCTTTTTAAGCATGTGATAGATGTTTAGTAGACAAATCCTCCTGAGGTTAATATTAGCATATTGGTTTTCATCACTGATCCCTCATGCATCTTTGGAACTTTGCGCATTTCTCAAAAAAGAAATAATAATAATAATTATAAAAAAAAAATGTAAATACAGTTGTATATATATGTTACAGTTATAAACTATAACATTTATTCTATGTTTATCTGAAGTTCCAATTCTATAATTCAGTGACGTTCTACCCGTTTAAGTTTAGCGCGTAAATAAAAATATACTATGTTGGTGTACTCGGACAGAAGCTTTGCGAATCAAACTTTGGCAGTCGTAAAGTCACGTGTACAAAAGAAGTGAATTATTTGGCACAAATACGGACTGCCAAAGTGCGATTGGCAAAGCAGGCATACTGAATCCGTAACCCTATATATATACATGTATATAGAGTTCTTCAATTTTGATGACTAAGGTTCAGAATATTTCGAGCTATTCTAAAACATTTTGGTGACATGAATCTGACCACAAATACGTTTTACTATTGTTAAATTGATTTAATCTGCTTTGCTCTTTAACCTACATGGAAATATTTTTCAATTTATTTTAGGTTTATGCTGTATTGTATTAGGTTTGCAACCACACACGCACTGTTCGGGCCCACGGACATGAATAGCGCATGAAATATTCCACATTCTTGTATAGTAATATTCGATATCAAAGTATCTTATCAAATTCTACAATAAAAGATGGGCTGCGTGCACTACAGGGGACGTGGTTTTATTCTCACAATGATATGGTTGGTGACCTTTCAAACATAGGTCATGAACTCCTTACTGTCCATTCATCCTATGCTGTATATATGTTTACATCGTCATATCAAACACATGTGCCCCTGCCAACCACCTGTTATCACGTTTGCTCTCTCGGTAATCTACTTGTATATATTTTATGAAACTTATCACGTGTGCCTTCACGTTTACCAGAATAACTGGAGAAAACATTGGTTTTTCCCCAAGTTTATCCAATTTAACTTTGTAAACCTGCTATAGGTTCACGGAAATTAGTTCATTCCTTACCATTTTTGTTATACCGAGTATCCATGGCTGCAGGCTTTTGATCTCCAGTTATAGGCTGTTGCACTAAGAGGTTCTTTTCTAGGTTCTTGATTTGTCGAAAATGTTGGTGCATTCTCCTGCCCTTGTCGCGATACGACAAATGAAATTCAAGATTCTTCGTTTTTAATAAGTTGTATTTTCGAGCCGATAATTTTGATCAGATTTTCACTTAAAAAAAATATGATTTAAGATGTTGCGAATGATTTACAACTTATTAGAAACTTGTTTATATAAGACTGATTGCTCCGGTTTCAACGCTTCGTTTAGTGAGCTGGCCAATTATTGGTATATATGGACATTAACATTTTTTATGAAAAACGTGAACATTTTTCAAAATCAATTTTTACTTCTTACTATAGCGTATAAGGCTGTTTTTATCTTAAGGGGCGAAACACAAAAACGTGTTTTATTAGTATTCTTTCTTACATAAATCTTGAACCATTCATAAACTATGCTGCGATTGGATCAAAAATGCGATGAAAACTTATAACGTTAAAGTAAATTGTGTTCAGGTTAACGCCAAGAAGTGGAATAGCAGTCAGTCATTTTGAACTGGTGTTAATTGCGACCTCTCTGGGCATCAATGCAAAGTATGGTGAAATAACCTGATTAAATTAGAAATATTAGTTGTCTCATACACAGATATACAATACGGTGCAAAATATTGAAATTTAATAGTCCTGCCATGTAAGGAAAATTAAGATTTACATCCCTACTTTCAATTTTCCAAATAAAAAAAAAATGGCTGAAATATGCAGGGGTAATACAGGGTAATATTTCACAAAAATGTTCATGGCTCAACCGTCTTTCAAAATTATGTAGTAGAACGATAAATGTATTCCTGACATACAGCCTTCTTTGTAAAACTTCATAAAACTTGGTTTATTTCTAGCCTGAAGTGAAAAAAGTGATGCTAAAAATGTAGGGTCAAGGCGGGAGGGCATATCACGAGCCAACCCTGTATAATAATGCAACTTTCATTACCATTAATACGCTAATTGAATTGGATGCTATTAAAACTAGCGGTTTGCGAAGGGGAAACGCAATGAATGTACGCATCATTTCAAAGTTATTTTAAAATTTGTTGTCTTCTCTACAGGGTGACAAAGTTCTTTTCGACTTCTTATACAAAATAGCATGTTTTAATCGCATTATACGGATTAAAGTTGCTGGCAGGTTTATGTCACTTTGCTGAGTTTGCTCTTAAATCCTCTTATCACGAACACCGTATAATGGCCGGTTGCACCATGCTAAATGTAGTGGACGAATGAAACTTGTTTCGACAAGCTGTTTCAATTGCCTTCGTTAAAACCCAGCTTTTAGCGCCGATTATTTAACGAAAGATGCATGGTGCACTCAGAATATGTTAGATTTGTGCATAAACTTGCATGTAAGCTTTTTCCCCAGTATTTCAAACTATAGTTTGACCTATCGTTAACAATTTGGTAATATATAGTAAATACTCAATAAGATGATTCTTATTTTAAAGTCAATGACCCCAAAATGTGATTCACTCCTCTGTTATTCATATTCAGGATTGTTTTTAAGGAACAACAAATTGCGAAATCTATGCGAAAATTGCCCTGAATGACGTCACTACGCATTCATTGTATGTGCTGACTGTAGGGTATTGAATTGAATTGATACAAAATGGTAGATATCACTTCTCTAATATCCCGTTAAACGCTTCTGGTGTCTCTTGATTATTTTATTAATATAAGTCCTCTACATGGAGCGCCACATAGTTTTCCTGGCGATTTCGATGTCAACAGGTACAGATGGCGCTATTGGCCCTGAAAAATAGCGCCATCTGCCAAGACATGCCCTTATCCGGTAAAGTAAAAATGAAGCACCTTTATGTAAACGGCGCGCCTATATAGGTGGCGCTGCATGTCCTATTACAGGACACACGTCGAAATACAAGTGCTTAACTTGTCTTCGCTTATTCATTGCTGTACTAGATTATTTTATGTACGATCCCTAAATTCTTTAACATAATTTAAAAAGAACTTATTTTTTTCCGAAAGAAATGTCTCTCGTGTGACACATGTATCATTACGACAATTAACCAACCCGTGTTACCTACGAACCAAAGTTAACTATTGGCATTACGCAATGCCCCCTAGACAAGAGCCAAGGCGAATTATACTTTAGGTACGCTGAGAGCTATACCCTGAGCCCCTTTTATTCTATTCATATCGTAATAATTATTATTATTTTAATTTTTTTTTCATTTTATCTTATTTCTCCGAGCATGCAAATTTCATTAAATCTCAGTCTGTAGTTTAGCTAGTTTTTAATTCAGATTAGCTTTTATTATCTTTTCTACATAAACTCGCTTTTGAATACCACTTTGTTAACATTTTTTTAATCTTTTTTCCTCATCTAATTTTTTTTTTCTCCTGAGTTGAAAAAAAAGTTCTCACCTGGAGGGGTCCAAGAAAGAAAGCGCGTATATAAAAAAGGGCTTTTTGTATACATCGGACGGAATGTATGTTATTAGAGGCTGGCCAGCATGGAAAAATGTGTGCAGCTAGGTGCACATTTTCGCCATTTTTGTTCTGGCCTATCTCACACACGGAGATATTAATACAAGTTTTAGGGGGTACCAAAACTGCTCGTTTTACTATTGACGAATGAAAACAACGGCACTGGTCATTGTACTTTACTATTATGTATAACGTATAGTTATAATGTTTTAAAAATGAAGGTATAAATAAGAATTATTATAAGATGATGATGGAAGGGGGACGGACGGGGGGTGGGGGGAAATTGCGAGTTTTGCGCGTATACGCTATAGGGGAGACAATGAAAAAAAAATGTTCGAGGAAAAACATAGAACAAACTGTTGGAATTATGAAAGGCCATTGTCTGACCCTACGAGAAAATAATAAATCCATTATCACTTCCGAAAGTTTGCACTTCCCCCATGCGAAGGTTTCTACAATACAAACAGCAGGGGGTCACTCTTGGTCAAATATTCAAATCAAACAGAAAAGTTCAAATTTGGAAAGACGAGGAAATGGTGGAGTTTATGCCGCCAACAACTAATACTTAAGCTGTCCACGTAAGAATATTTCAATGAAATTGCAAGCTATATTGGCTTGCCAAGTTGCACCGAAATCTATGCAAACTTATAATCTCTGCAGATTCCTTTTACTGCAATCTCTGACAATTTAATCATGGATTGGCTCCGTCAAAGTCACGTGCACAGCTTTCATAACGCAAATGCATATCGTGGTTTTGTGCAACTTCATCAGGGCAGATCATGTAACATTGTTTTACATTTTTCTTGGGTTGATATGGCTGTGCTAAGCATTCTTGTGATGGTTCGAGTCCCACAGATGTAATCATCAACGATAGTTGTGATCGCAAATTCAACACGACCATACGAATTCGATTGTGATCTCTCGACGATGATTCACAATCACACGTATGTCCTGTTTATCATTATGCTCACATACATTGCATACCTCTTGAGAAAAATCTACAGGCCTAATTGTTGAAGTTTCGGGCGCAACTTCAGGCACCTGCTAACTTGAATTATCAATTTATAGCCGCAAATAATTATACATGAAGGTGCGAAACTTAAAAAATACGCAGTCAAATTTCTTTTCATTTTATATATAGCTTTGCGTTTCGGCTCTATGCCTTCCTCATACACTGAAACCTCATTAAGAAGAACTTGCTTTATACGAAGTTCTGACAGAACGAACTCATTTCCAGTCACCGTCCTATCAAATAATGTTAATTTCTTTGCTTAATTAAGACGAATTCCGATTTTGGATATAACGTATTTTCGGCTAAAACGAATGAATTTTCGAGTTCCCATGCATTCGCGCTGTGTTACGTTAAAACGAACGATAGACAATATATTAAATAAAATAACGTACATTTTTTTTTAAAAGGTACGTTTTAATGGGGAATTCTCCGATGCAAGTAGCAGCACCATCCCATACTCATGGAATATCCAAATATTAAAATTTCAACAAAACTTCGATGAAACTATATAGTCATTATTATTGGAGTCGTACTGTTTTGGCTGAATTCTACATGTTAATACTGCATGTACGAACTTTACCGTTTAAAGGAACAAATTGTGACGTCAATTTGAGATTTGGCTGCATATATTTAAGATTTGGCTATGTATTTTTCAAAGTCTCGCACTTATTCAATTAACATGCATTGATATTTGCTTGATTTGCAAATTTCACAAAACTAAATGCTTATATGTCAAACTCGCAAATTTAGGATATCATTTCAAAGTGTTGAAGTAACCTATATAGTTCATGATAAACTCTGATATTGTGATAATTACATCGGAAACGTGAAGGTATATTGCGATTTCAGGGAAAAGTTGTGCAAAATATTTCAATGAAAATGTTTACCTGTCCGAAGATATCCAGGATTCTTTCTCCCATCAGAAATTTTAAGATCCCTGTATTTCCAAACCCGTTAAATATTGTCAGAATGCACGTGTATGTCCGCATCGTAGAAAATTTTAAAAAACGAACAGCCTGAAATTCTCAACAGAATTTATCCGAAATTTGACCGGTTCGGACAAAAATGGACGACGATGGTGTAAGACGTGCAACTTCGTTCGAAAAGTTTAATAAATTAATCGACCAAATCTCGAGATACGAATGCATGTCTTGGCACCACATGCATTCATTTGCGCCGAGTAGTTATGATAGTAAAGTATTTTTAATTATTAAGTCAGTCATTAATAATGCAAGCCATGAAAGCGTCGCTAGCGGCACGCGAGGTTTCTACGCATGCGCGCTTGAGCACGACGCTCGTCTTCGGTTTTCGTTTGTGTCGTTTGGTCGAAGTTGTTCGAATTTCCGAACTAGAAATTTCGATCGTTCAACTTCGGCATCAGAATCAGAACTATTTCGGCCATTCGGTCGGAAAAACGTTGCTAAATTTGTATCGGCCATGTATTCGAAAGCCTTCCGGAATTGTCGTTCGTCGTATTCCGATATGAACACGGAATTTTTCGCCAAAATTCCGAAAAAAAACAAAACAAATGCGGCGCGAAAATCGATCGAATTTTTTTCTCACGAAAAATCCGTTGCCATGGCAGACTCGCAAATACAACACTGGCAGTGTGACCGCGAGCCGGTCGAGCGTCCAGCTAGTTCTATCTATGGCACCACGGCGTCAAAAAGTCGCAGCGAGGACGCGATTTCGACACATTTCCGAATGTTCGGTCGACATTTTTTTTAGCGTTTTTGAAGAAAAAAAAACAACTAGAAGAAACTAACGGCGCGAAAACGCACTTTTTCAAACGACCGGTCCTCAGCTGGGGCGACACTGCCGTCACGTTGGAATGCTCGCTCTATGACAAACTTCGCAGTATAGAAAAATTGCTCCGAATTTCGAACTCACTATTTTCTCGAGCTTTCTTGAAAACGTGCATGTCCGGGTCACGATCCTGGATTCTGTATACGCAGTCAACTCGACGTCTCCGATCACGCAAAAAAAAGTTTAAAAAAACGAAGTTTTCAACTCGAAAAAAAATTCAAAAATCGTGCGTTTTTACCGACTTCTCAGCCTCGCGTCTAGGAGCCGCTCTTCGCACGAAGTCTATGTATACCGATTCGGATTCGGAGCAATTCTACTTTTTCGATTTCCTGCACGTGACCTGCACCACTGAACATTTCCGCAACTTTTGGTGTGCTTTTTTCCAACATTTCTGGCGGAGTCCGGCGTGGCGCGCGTGACGTCCGCGGCGCTCCCCGTCCTCAACTCGGCGTGCAGGTACGGCGTTGCTCTCCGTGCTCCGCCACCAGGTGCACGTTGCGTCTAATGATCCTCCGACGATGACTTACCTGTGCACCTCGCCGAAGCCGCCTTCCCATTGGTCGGCATAATTAACCCGTGCGGCAGGAGTCACGCAACAGCAACCCTGGGATACGGCATGCGCAACGCGCGATTTCGTACGCACACGAAAATCGAGCAGAAATATAGGTATCTCTAAAAACGTACAAAAAATGGCCAGGAGGATGCACGCCGAGGGAGCACCTTTTCCTTTATTAAGCAGCTTTGTTCGTGTATATATTTCTGACTCTTCTCACCATTGTGCGTGCGATGGTGGCGCACCTGGTCAGGGACAACCCCCCCTTCTCCCCACCGCCACATCAACTCGCCGAAATGCGGCGGGGAATTTCGCTCGTAATTGGGGAAATTTAATGAGGAAATTCGGATTTCCGTCTTTGGGTGGTTATTTAGCCAGAGCTGGCAATCGTACAATGCGATTGTTACCTGGCGTGGCTCATGCAGTGTTGATATGAGAACCGTTTACCTGGCGTCGCTGAAAAACACCCAACTAGCAATCAATGGAGACTTATGGAGTTGTTTGGCTCATGACATCGATCGCAGCGCCGCCAGTGCGACCAAATCATCGCTTCTTGACAAACTGACAAATCTATGCAACGTTAGGGATTGCTGGGACAAATGTCTTCGCAACATACAGTAATGCTACGCCAGCCGTTGTAGATTGTCAAGCACATGCTGACATATTTGGAGCCAGTCACCATGCATGGCTGCATTGTCGTGTACCCCGTCGGCGTGCCATAGCTGGAGACATGTTGAAACTTGTTCGGAATGAAATGTGTTCTTACGTTTACGAGTTTTTGTCTTTTGCTCGTGGGTTGATAGATTCTTGCACGCAAAGCTATATCCGGCACATGCTATTGAAGTGACACAACTCATAAATTGTCAATGTTCGGTTTATGTCCAGCGAATTGATGTCTATCAATAAAAACGACACATCTTAGCTTCCCATAGTTTCTGCTAAGTGGCAGATGTATCATTCGATGAATGCTTTTTTTTGGAAACTTGTTTAGGAATTAATGTCGAATCCAATATTGCAGGAAAACTTATTTAATGCAATGTCGAAAGGATAAAACTTTACAGAAAGGAATATACAAAAATACAAAAGTTAAACTATACAAACTACCACGTGGCGTGGTTAGCTAA
>JAQGAO010006426.1:0-12320 GCA_034697705.1 Ommatoiulus sabulosus | reverse complement strand
ACCTCAGCGCAGCGTATCCCGTCCAGCGTATCTCAAGGACTACGTGTGCTAGGGGGGAGGGGTGTTATGTATTAACATGTGCGTCATCTGCGCTCCGAGCAGACGCTTTTCTTGCTTGCCAAGAATTCCTTGGCAAGATCTGAATTGCCAAACGCCCGCAATACTTCTTGGGTGTCCGCATGTGTTTTTCTTTGTTCTAATATAGCGCCAGTGCCGCCATTACGCCTGCGCTCGTTTCTAGCTTCATGTAATCTTAAGTGCCTAATTTATGCACGAAATAAAGAGTAGTTTTCGTTCTAAACACCATTTGCTGTTGCCTGGATACACTGGGTCTTGTGTCCCAGTCAAAAACACAACAAAGACGATATGGAGATAGAAACAAAACATTTTTTCATCATATAAGTTGATGTAGCTGAGAAAGTTTATATGAACATTTCAAGATGTACTTAATTACTACATTTCCAGGTCCATTGCCAAGTTTTTCATTAGCATCATCATCATTATCATCATCATCATCCCCATTTCCACAGTCACCGCAATCACTTCATGAGTATCAGTCATGAACACCAAAAACACATTTTCCTCAAAAATTAGATTGGATAACAACATTTTTAATTCCGTGTAACAATATGAATAGTGAATAAGAGGAAAATTTAAATGATAATATAAGGCCATTGCCAAATTTCCGTTTAGAAATGATTAGAATTATTCGCAACGAAATACAAAAAGTGTGTACTCAACCTGGCTGGGGAAATCGTAGAATAATCGTTCAAACAATAGTTGAAAAATTTCCAAATGTATTTAAGGATACTCTTTCTTGACATACCTTGGACAATAGCTATTCATCCATCTTTAATCAGCTTAAACAGCTAGAAGCTCGAAATGAAAACTGAGTCACAAGACATCATGTTATCTATTAAGGATTGGAATATGACATTGAAATGGATCATGCAAATTACCAATGATACAAAGCATAAGCCAAAGATGGTCAAAAACTTGTTACAGGAAAATCACATGCAGATAATAAAGTGGCTACCTCAATAACCTGAAAAGACCCTAATTATTGAGAACTTGTGGGGGTGTTAGCTAAATAAAACTGACCACAGTACATGTAATGTGTTCAGCAAAGACCAAGTTTATTAAAAAAATGAAAAGAACCTGGAAAACCAATTTGCTGACCTTTAGTTTTTCTACTATTTTTAATAAATATTTATTAAATTCAATTAATTTCATATATATATAGGGTTTTTTGTGGTTTAAATCACAACAATATTTTTTTCGCAAATTATGTTTATCAGCCAGCTGCAAATGGTGTTATCCGATATGGTGAGTAACTAACCGAGATCTCATGACTGTAATAACCTGAATAATCTGGCCATGAATATATAATCTGGTCATGAATAAATGTAGCCAGGTGACGTTTTCACTTGGCCTTGATTATTGGCCTCATTACTCTCCTTGAGAAAGGGTCGAGTACCATAAAATATATAAAACCAGAAAACAACATTTAATGAATTCTGAGCACGAAGGGTTGGAGACGCTGCTGCTCCACATTAGATTCAAATTGAGGACAGTGGAAATAAAATAAAGAAACTTCAGAAAAATACCTAAAAACACAAAAATTGAGGGATTCGGATGCCATGGCAACCAATACCACAACAAACCATGGATGAGGCAGTGAAGGGTCAACAAATGAGTCAACCCACTGCGGAGAACTGGGCCCCCCAAGGGACTAAGGATTCTGCGAACTACATCTGCAATGGCTCAACCCTTTTATTGCAGGCAATAAAAGGGCAAGGCTATCACGCACGCAACCAACAACCGACTTCCTAGTGGCCAAAATGGATCACCTGACCGGATGGAAACCAAATAAAAAGGCAACAATTGTCTACAGTAAACACATTCTTCTGGCCATTCTCACACACTCTTCAACCACCACCACCATGGAAACCTCGCCTTCGGTAATACTGGGAATACTGGGAAATAGCTAGGGTCAGGGGAATTTATTGGTCAAGTGATTTTTTTCGTATCTTGTTGTAATGCTGTAATGTACTCTGTTGAATCCCGTAAGTAAAAGAAGTGATTGCAATAAATCACGTTTCGTATTAATTTCAGTAAGGGTTTAGCAGAGAATACACTCTCGTTTGATAACATTGTGCTAATCAAACCCATTAATTTGTGAGCCCCTAATTTCTTGAATAAGGGGTGGATTTCTCACATGACCATTTAAATTCTGACGTGTTGAGCTGCTTGAGCCAAAGAGACAACTTTATAAGCCAATGCCAACATGAAGTATTAGCTAACAAGGCAGCGAACACGTGCTATAAGGGACCACCAAAACTTCACATATGATGCATGATTCCAATTTAATTTAATATTATTCAGTAAATTATGAAATCATTTGGAAAAGAATTATACTTTTTTAAATTTTTAAGAAGAATAAGAATGAATCAAGGAAGTGATTCTGTTCCTATTTTTTTTATAGGGGCAACACGTGTACACATGTATGATGTGATGAAAAGTACTCTACCTGAAATTTTTCATTTCCATTGCAGATATTATTAGGATACTTAGATTGCACAATTTGCACAATATTCGTCCTTTACTGGGAATTTATTTGCACATTATCCCACGTTTTTTTTAAAAAAACAATTTGATAAACTTTCTAAATTTTCTGACAACAAATTTGCCACGTTCTCTGAGAAAAAAAAGTGGAAAATTTCCAACGTTTTCTCAGAAAAATTTGCAAAAAATATTACTTTTTTTAGAACAAATTTGAAACATTCTTTACGTTTTCTAAGAACAGATTTGCAGAATTTGTCGTTTTCTGGGTATTAATTTGCCCATTTGTTCACGTCCTTTAAAAACAAATTTGATAACTTTCTACATTTTGAGAACAAATTTGCAAAATTGTGCCCGTTTTCTGAAAACAAATTTGCAAAATTGTCCACATTGCCCGATTATTTTGCTTAAGAGGTAATTGTTTTGCTCGGTGCATACCCTTACAAAAATATCAAGGTATTGTTTTAGTTGCTGATCGGTTTCCATTTAAGGTGTTTTTTAGGTTTCCGAAAGGTATTTTGTTAGGTATCAGGGAGGTTGGTTTGGGTGCAGATCAGTACCTTCTAAGGTATCAAGGTTTGATACCTTAAAAGGTTAAATATTGGTTTCTTTTAAGTCCTAAAAAGGTATCATTTAGAATGTGTCAAAATAGGTATTTTATAAGTCCTAAAAAGGTATCATTTAGAATGTGTCAAAATAGGTATTATATAAGTCCTGAAAAGGTATCTATTAATCCAAAATTAAGTTTCATGTCATAGTCATGTAATGTCGTGTCATGTCAGATCATATTATGTTATGTCACGTCATATTATGTCATGTCATATGACGTGTATACCAGATGCTTGAATCCTATAAGCATATCACATACAATACATATACATTATATTAGACACTACTTGTAAAATTTTTCTTGGAACTTACCGGGATTCGATCCTGCAACCTTCGAATTGTGGGACCCTCATGCTACCGTTGTGCTATCCGGACTTGCTTCATGGCAGTGTCTTAATAGTGGTAGTCTTTTCTAAACTCTGAAGGTATTATTTAAGTTGTTTATAGGTATCAAATAAATGCATTTTTAGGTATCAGAAAGGTATTATTTAAGTTGTTTATAGGTATATAATAAAATATTTTTAGGTATTATAAATGTATTAAAGATACATTTCTGATACTTGTGAAGGTATTATTTAAGTCGTTTATAGGTATAAATTAAATGTATTTTTAGGTATCAGAAATGCATTAAAGAGACATTTATGATACCTAAAAATACCTTTATTTTATACCTATAAACAAGTTAAATAATACCTTCACAGTCTAGAAAACATTACCACTACATTCTTGGTCAAGTATCACCCACGTAGCAATTTTTCGTCCAAGAAATGGCCACCCAAAACCTACCAACAAATGGCGTCATTTCATGTTCATTTCTCGCCCAAGAAATGACCACCAAAAAACCTGGCAAAAAATAACGTCATTTTTCGCCCAAGAAATGACCCTTCAAAAACCTGGAAAAAAATGACGTCATTTCTTGGTCATTTTTCGTGAAAGAAATGATCCCTAAAAAACCTGGCAAAAAATGACGTCATTTCTTGGTCAATTCTCGCCCAATAAATGACTACCCAAAAACCTGACCAAAAATGACATCATTTTTGGTTATTTTTCAAAAATAACGTGACATCATGACACCAAAAAATGACATCATTTTTTGGTAATTCTTCACCCATGAAATGACCACCCAAAACTTAGCAACAAGTGCCGTCATTTCTTGGTCATTTTTTGCTCAAGAAATGACCCCTATTGTTATTTTTTAAAAATAACTTTTCTTTAAATTTCTCGCCCAAGAAATGACTATCCAAAAACCTGACAGAAAATGACATTTTTGGTCATTTTTCAAAAATAACGTCAATGACGAAAAAATGATGTCATTTTTTGGTAATTTTTCGCCCACGAAATGACCACCCAAAACTCAGCAACAAGTGCCGTCATTTCTTGGTCATTTTTCGCTCAAGAAATGACATCTAAAACACCTGGCGAAAATGATGTCATTTCGTGGTAATTTTTCGCCCACGAAATGACCACCCAAAACTCAGCAACAAGTGCCGTCATTTCTTGGTCATTTTTTGCTCAAGAAATGACATCTAAAACACCTGGCAAAAATGACGTCATTTCGTGGTCATTTTTCGCCCAAGAAATGACCACGCCAAACCTAACAACAAATGACGTCATTTCTTGGTCATTTCTTTCCCAAGAAGTCATACAGGTAATTCAAAAATAATACACGTAATTTAAAAAGAACGTCAATAAGTGGTTGTCATACGGAGAATCATTTTGTCGTCATTTTTTTGTCAATTTTTTTTACAGTTACTTTTAGTCATTATGATGTAACAAAGTTAGTTTTATGTATCTTTTAAGTCGTTTATTGGTGAAATCTAATAAATACCATTCTGACACCCAAAATAGATACGATTAGAAACCTATAAGCAACATATAAAACCCATACAGATTTTAAAACTGAATTTGGGACTATATGCCGAAAAATGTATGTTTTATTCACCATAAGTATATATACTTTTGATATTTTAAATACTGTATATAGTCTTACATATATTTACTTAAACATATATTTTGTGTATAATTTATAAGTTACTTTTGAGGTTTTGTATAAATTTAATGAAAAATATACATATTGAGCGAAAAAAAAGTATATTTATTTCAAAATGGACGTGTGCAAAAAGAATACATTAATTTTAATTAGTTTAAAGTACAGCGATAACTTTAAGGTTATTTTATCTAAAAACTGAGTGACTTTTGAAATTAATTAGTTTCGTTTTACACATTTGGCTTCACGAATGCTAAACGAGCCATTCGTAAAACTTAGTAAATATTCGTAATGCCATGATTATATGAATTGATGTACCGAAGTTGAAAGCATCGACATGAAACAATGAAGCATTAACAATGGGCGCAGCGCCGGTTAACGCGGTGGCATAGCTATAGTTTCAGTTTAACTTAATTAGCTAATTTTATTATTCGCATTGCCGCATTGCCGATGTTCTCCTCAAATGCTTTTCCATTCTTAATGTTTTCTTCGTAACATTTTTCAGAAATAAACTCGTTCCGTTATCATTTCAAATTTACAAATTTCCTTTTATAATCTCCAAAATAAGTGTCTGAATAGTGCCTCTTCAGATAATGTCCACGTCAACGTATTATATATAGGTTGTTTCACACCATTCCAAATATTTGTACAAAAATGTGCCATAAATGGTGCCGTTATAAATTTCCATTATTCGCGATCTGTAACATGATAACGACCGTTTATATGGTGCAATTTGCTCCTTTGGAAACGCTGTCAGATCTGTATGAAGATATTCTGTTTTCAACACCTTTTTAACATTGTAACATAAGCAATACAACATGTGTTTGACACCATTTACAGTATCTTTATGAGGATTCACGAGCATTGGATTTCCCACTTTTTCCATTTAGCCCCACCTGGGGATTGCATATCAAAAATTTGTGGGCGATATCATATTGAGAAAAAATGTTCCATCCAGCTCACATTGCGAGATTTTCTTGAACAAAATCAAGCATCATGATGAAGACCACCAGATCTCTTTACCTTATTGTAAAAGTTGTACTTTGCGGTCTTCTCGTCTTAGCGCTAAATTACATCGCATTTTCGTTCAGAAAACCCGAACTTGTCAAAACAGACTTACGATATACGTCGTCAGATTGCAGCACCACTTCGCAGAGCATGCACTCTGTCTGCAAATGCCCCAGAAGCAACAAGCCCATGTTGGTTGCTCCTTACCAGAAGGATTCTGCCTGCAGTGACCATGCCTCTGCCAGGGGCCCGGGTCAGAAAGTCGTGTCCTATTCTTTTTTCGGTGATGTCAAGAGCAGGTACTTCGTGGGCACGGAGATAAACATCAAGAAAGTGGCCCAGCTCTATCCAGGATGGGTCATGAGACTTTACACCAACGTCAGCCTGACCAAGCCGGAAGAAGTGGCCGAATTATGCAGATTGTGGTGCTCATACTCCCACTTCGACTTCTGCCAAGTACATCATCTGCCAGCACCTTTGTGCGACAAGTCAGAGGTTTTTGGCATGATATGGAGGTTTTTTGTTTTGGGTAAGTGAAGGCACTAGTCCCACCCATTGCAGACTTACACTGTATGCTGAGAAAAGTTTAAAAAGCATAAGGTCATGCTACCAGATCTGAAACATTTGATGTTTCAACAGGTTTTGGAAAATCCGCTGACTTTCTTTCTCCTGATGGTGAAACGATTCCTATTGTCCTATGCAAAAGAGCATCTGATTCTCATTAAAATTTAATGAGAATCAGGCGCTCTTTTTCATGGGAGAAAAGGCGATAGAAATGTTATCTCCTTTTCTGCATAGTTTTTTTTTGCTCTCCAATACATGTACAGTATGCATGTGCATGGAATTTATTACGTAACATGTTCAAGCGATTCCTTAACAATTCAGAGTGGATTATAAATTACCAATATGTTAACCCATTTGTTTGAAAAGTAACATGAAATTGAATGCTAAATAACGATAAGATGAACGTAGGATGCGTTTTTCGCCTCGTACTGCATCTTGGAGTACAATACACAAAATTAACAAAAAACAACAAACCGCAGTACAATTTTGTAATTGAAAATTGCTAATATGGACAATACAAAAACATTTTTAAATACTGTACAGACATCAGTATCCAAAAACGAATATCACAAATATCATTAAAAATTAAGTTTCTCTGAAGACTGTAAAAGTTGGTCAACTGTTTTTCTTAAACATTGGAAAGAGGGCCGGGGAACAAACAGAAAACTGATCGGCGAATTTGTCATGTGAGTGATGTGATGTTCATTATAGCATATACTACATGTACATGTATATTATTAATTCTAAAAGAAAGCTGTAAAAAAATTATTTAGTAGCCTACCGATTAAGCAAGGTAACCTAGTGGTTAGCGTGCTTTCGAGGGTGGATTGGAAAGTTTGCGTGGAAGGAGATGACAGGAAAAAATGTTTAGCCCACCATTTTTTTTTTTTTTTTTTTTTTTTACTTTTTCGCTTTAAGAAGTGTGTGGACCTTTCTTTAGGAGGATTATGTTGACAAATAGTGTGCAAAACATTTTTACCGGACATCTCCTTCCATGAGAAAATGCGAACTTTCCAATCCACCCTCGTACCCTGTATTCGGTAAACCCTGGTTGGCTATCCTCATTGTGGTTTTTATTGGTCTCCCACAATCCCCCTGGCGAATTCCAGTCTCCTCCTTATTTATCCCAGAAGAAATCTGCCAACATAAAAGTGCAATTCAAAAAAGTGCAATCAGCAATCATTCTGCAATAAAACTACATTCATCTAGTGTATAATGGAACCATACATGCATTGAACCACCATTGATAATACAATAAGAGTGCAATTTCTATGCCATTTATTTGCAACATAACGGTATTTTTTTATTTATTTATTTTATGTAAAAATTGCACAATAAATGAACATTCACATTCTTAAAGAAAATTGCATAACTATTACAGATCTACATTAAGAAAATTTCCCTTTTATTGCAAATCAATAATAAACATTTATAGCAGTAAATAAAAGTGCAATTAATTGCTCTGACATCAAATTTATTGCAAACAAATTGCACTTCTTTTCTTGGGAGGTTCTTCCCCAGCCACGAATAGTAAAATATTTCATTATCATTGCGGAAAGCAATGGTGACCTACCCTGTGAAACCTTTACAGGTAAACTTCATCGCCACTTCTAATGGAGGAAGTTGACATATGAAGTCTCCATTACCTGGACCCGTCTGGCGCGGAAATAAAAGCAAGGATTCCATGACGATGATAGATAAATTCTAGCTTTAGTAATGTGCAGTCTCGCATTTATAACCTTCCATAATATTTGGAATTTTCAATTTATGATACGATGAATGGTTTTCACTCAGAATGACTCACTGTTCTGGGGAATTTTCAAAGTGAACCATCTGCTAAGAAGCAATAGAAATCTATCATGAACATGTATGTGCAGGTATTCACGTTTATATACTGGTATTTTCTATGTTCGCATACATGATAACATTTATAAAACTATTTCAACGCAGGATAGCATCATCTGGGTTTGAGTTTGTCGAAATTCATCAAGTTATGTTTACTTTCGTCAATAGGTGACATTCTGGTTGACAGATACTTGGTTCGAGACCTGGACAGCGAGATCTACCAACGGGAAGTTAATGCTGTGCAAGAATGGATAAAAAGTGGAAAATCATGGCACTCAATGAGGGATCATAAACATCACTACTTGCCAATGTTAGGAGGTAACCTTTTAATAAATATCAAGACAATACCTTACCTATCAAGATCATGTTAAATTCAAGTTATTGAACACATCTTAATAGTTATGACATCTGGCTTGAATCATAGGAAAATTGACAAAAATCCCCATGTAAAATTTGCCGTCGAATTTCTGGCATAACAAGTTAAATTTTCTAAATAAACAAATTACTTGTTAGTTCAATTCAGAAGTTGTAGACAAAATGGATTCATGAAATTTCTTGAAAGAAAATGAAATCAAAATTGAATATAATTTTATATGATAGTAGGCCTATTAAGATCTGAAAAGATGTCATCAACAGCAACAGTTAGTAGAACAGCATCTTCAAAATAGAAAAATGCTGTTTGTAGTGTTCTTTACTTTATTTTATTTCTCGTAACTTAAAATCTAAAGTTTCAAAGGGCTTATAGCTGAATTACACATTTTCTCGCCTGTTTTATACAGGAATGTGGGGCGGACGAAATGTAGATCTAAATGTCACCATCAACATGAGGAAGGAAATAATAAAAAGAGGGAAAAAATGGCAACGTGGCTATGACCAAACTTTATTGACTGAAATTGTTTGGCCTTACGCTGTGCAGAACGTGCTTCAGCATGATAGTTTCCACTGCAATAATTTCAACTTTACGGATCCTTGGCCAACGAAGAGAATTGGAGATAATTTTGTGGGATTGGATTTTCCATGGGAAGGAAAAACATACAAGAAATTCGAATGCCCTGTTAACTGTCGTCCTAAAAACCACGCCGATTGGATCTTTTGCTAATTGCTTCATTTCCTTTTGAACATTTTTAGTTTCTGGAAAAGCATTTCAGGTAATATTTGATATGACTTGTATCCAACAATATCAAGGCCCGTTGAGGATTGTTCGACAACTGTTAGTTATATTTGTTTTCTTTTGTCGATTAAATTATCTGATGTTTTTTAAAGTTATTATAAAGAATTTGTTACACATTTGTACATCTTATACATGTATACAGGGTGCTCTCTAAACTCCCGGACCAAGGAAAAATAAGTTAGTATATCTTTAAAACGGTAAAAGATAGGATGATAATTCCTTCAGGTAACATCTAAAGTCGATCAAGGGCTATCTGGAAACCATTTTTCACGTGACCTTGATTGTCACGTTAAAGGTCATCCATTTGCCGTTTCCGGTTTCTTTGCAAATATCTCAGAAACCGCTGCAGATAGGATTCTATAGTGTCAATTAGAAAGTTGTAGAGCGATACCAGCGACTATACACGCTTACGCTTCAAATGAATGTGCACCATAGCTTTGTGAACTGAAAACATTTCAATCTTAGACCTGCTACAACTGTTTGTCCAGGAAGCAAAAGGATTCATGTTAAATAGTGTGGAAGCAAAATTTATTGACAGCTTGGGAACAATGCATTAGGTCAAATGTAACATTTTCAAAAACCGTTTACCATTGCACAAGTTAAGTGCATATTCAAAATGGCTTCCACCCACAACAATACAGTCTTGAAACCTTCTAACATGGCTATCCCTCATCCTGGCAAGCATAATTACATCTATACAGTTTGACATGCTGCAATGATCCTTTGCTGGAGTTTATTAAGGCTTTCTGGTGATGTGCCATACACGGGATACACCTTCTCCTTGATGTAACCCCAAAGGAAGAAGTCTGGCGAAGTCAAATCAGGTGACTTAGGTGGCCATGCCATAGGGCTATTAATCCCAATCCATTGGTTTGAGAAATTACGATTAAGCCACTGTTGGACTCCAACAGCTCTATATGGTGGAGCGCCATCATGCGGGAAAAACATTCTAGCTCGGTGTGGCTTGTTCAGAAAATTGAAACCAACTTTATTAAACTAATTTGGCATCGCTCTTCAACTTTCTAATTGACAATAGAATCCTATCTGAAGCGGTTTCTGAGATATTTGCAAAGAAACCGGTAACGGCAAATGGATGACATTGAACGTTGGTTTCCAGACAGCCCTTGATCGACTTTAGTCCGACAGAGCACCCTGTACATGTAGACACTTTTTTAAACATCAAATGGCTGAAATTGTACTATTAAAAATACCCCTTTTTGTTTGAATATGTCGAGCTCCTATCACTGTAATTTTTACTTCTGAACCTTTCTACAGTTGCAGTATTATTACTTAGTAACAATCAGAACTTAATTACAATAGCTAGTAATTAAGTTATTTGAAAACTTGCAACGAACTTTCCAATGAGATGGGTGGCATATCCTAGGTCTTTCAATCTGTTTGCCAATGTGGTGAATTTGAGGGGCAGTCCTTTGGCTTGTAAAGTAGTGAGAATCTGATCCTGTAATGAAATTGCAAAAAAAAGAAGTCACAAACAGCATGTCTACAATGTACAGACTAAAATTGTATTAATTATTCCAAAATGCGTTATTGATGTTTGCGTTATAGATGCATGACTTTGTATTAACGTTTCCTTTTCTTGGCACTAACTTTGTCATAGTGATTAATGACGATATGTTTGGTTGTACAAGTATATATTTTTGAATCTATCGCGATAAAATTAAAATAAAGTCATTTCAAAATCGAAAAACTATATTTTCAAGATTTTCATTGATGATGCCATGCAATATTTACTGTATTTCAAGGATTTGACTGGGTATTTATTTAATTTAAGAGTGGGTTACCTGAAATCCAGTGCGGAATGCGTAATATCCGGTCATCAAGCTTGCTCGAGAACTGAAAATACGTAAATGTCAAGTTTCCAATTTTGTGTTAACTTTGGAAATTATTTGTTCTGGATGATCTTATCAGGTATTTGACGGATTCACTTACGGAGAGCACGATTGCAAGAAGTAAGAGTTGTTCAATTTAATTCCCTCACTTGCCAACTTCACCATATTTGGACTGTAAATGTCCTTGTTATTCCATCCCACATCATTCCAACCTGCAACGAATGTTATAATTTACATTACCTTTTTGACCGCCCAACACATTATCAGTTTTTCTCATCAAGCTTAAAAATTAGTTACATGTCTTCGTTATTTTTTTTTTACAAATACAAGTATAAAATTCAAAATCTTTCCATTACTGGGGAATTTGTAATCTATAAATTCGAACGTTTTTGAGATTTTTCATGAATATTTAATTGTAAAATCTGTAAGACGGCCTTTGACCCCTCCAGCCGTCCTTAACATACCTTGCGACCCTGCCAGCACCATTTCTTTGGGCCTTGGAGCAGAGGTCAACTTACTTCAACTCACAGCAAGCTTTGGCCTGCTGCCAGTAGAAGCCTTGGTCAACAGCGAGATTTGGCCTGCTGCCAATGGAATCCTTTGCCAAGGATTAACAAAGGGATTAGCAGCATTTTTCAGCATTCCTTAGCTGCCAAATCAAGAATTGGGATGAAGACACATTCCAATTGAATACCACCCTGGATAAAGTGCACCAAACCAGAGG
>JAQGAO010006425.1:0-12322 GCA_034697705.1 Ommatoiulus sabulosus | reverse complement strand
AGTCATTTCACCAAATAATAATTTTTGCCTGACTTTTCTTTAAATTTTGACAAAGTTGCCTGACTTTTTCAGTTTTGGCTGACTTTGCAGGTCAGTGGCAACCCTGTAATGATCTTCATCATAGTGTATGAAAAGACCAGTACAAAATGTATGTCGAATCCTCCCGCTTTTACCCAACCATGTGCTCGCAGCGCCGCATAGGTAGAATGATGGGGAACGTCGTTCACTTAACCTCCTACTTCACTCACCAAATTGAAGTAGTTCATCGTTCACTAATTCGAACCGGATTTAAGTGAACTAATTTTTTTTTTATTTTCGTTCACTCAATCATTATCGTCTGGCACGCTTCACTCGTTCTGGTGGTTTCAACGTGAAAGGCGCCGACACGGAGTGATCCTACTGGTCTTTTCGTATATGTACTGTGATTTCTACATTCTGTTAATTTTTCAAAAGAAATAAAGGCCATATTTCACTTGCATTTCTTATTTTTTTTCTTAGTACTGTCATCTACTCCAACATGCCTACGTCCGCGATGTAAAGTGCGGTATAGTAAGGATTGACGATTTCGAACCGTTTTCAATGCAGTGAATTAAGCGACACTAGAACCTGTGAAAAATGTCACAAACCGTGCAACCGGTGCCGTGTACTGTGTATAAACACAGTATACGTGGTATAGTGGTATAAACGCCACAGTATTATAATACCACTGCTGTTGGAGTTTCACCTTTTAGCGTTTCTCGCATTCTGTGGCGTGTCGAATCTCCGTTTAGCACTTGAGCGTTGGCTGTCATCTGTCATTTTCGGTAAGTTTACAAAAGCGATCTTTAAATGAAAGTACAAATTAAGGAAATATTAAATATGCATTAATTTGATTCCCATATTGTCGTATTTGCGCAAATATTAGGAAATATAATTTCCCAAACTGGCTCTACGTATTTCGCCTTGAAAGCATGCGCCGTTCGAATTTTCCTTCCAATTAAGCGCCATTTTGAAATAGTCATTGAGTATGCGAAAGTTTCAACTGATTCTTAAATATTTTGTGAATTAGCTATCGTTTTAATGACTTGTTAGACATGTTTCGTCAGACGTCGGCGCGATATCGAGTTGTCATGCCTTTTTTTTACAGCTTGAGGCATTTTTGTATTTCTCTTCCCACAATGCACCTCTTTCGTCACGGTTTTTGAAATTTGATTATCCATGCAGCTCGTCATTGATTTTCTTTAGTCGAACTGTATGGCTTTTTATTTGCCCATATAAGAGTAATTGTATTCTCATAAACTAGCTAGATAGGCAGTTGAATGTTTACATCTTGAACAGTTCGTACATGGCCCCCGGGCCTAGCCAATTGGATGCATTATTTATGTGCAGAACCGTGGGATCCTGTATATATTGCTCTGATTGTGTATTTTATGGTTTTTCCAGCTAATTATCTTCTTAAAATTTTTGTAATTAATGTAATAATTATCCGCAGAATAAAATGTCTCGGCCAAACAGGCAACCACACCCTGTCATTAACCGCAAGGAATGGATGGAAAACCAACTGGTCAATCGCAGAAACCGAGAAGATGCTGTACGTTCCACGTGGAATTCTGCTGAAAAGTATTTTCAGGCTTGGGACGTCAAAGCTAAGAAGTATGCGGAGCTCACCTCCCCAGAATCTTACCTCACCAGGCAAGTAAAGTGTATTAATGCCGCATAATTTGCTTTTTAAGGAGATCTGCACCCCAATCTTTCAACTGATGCTATAGTGTTTTGAAATCCATTTTTTTGAAGAACTATTACTAATTCAAGATGCTTTTTACCTTGTTTAATATGATTTGGCTGCCACTGACACACTCAAATTTAAAGAAAAGATGTTTAAACAAAATTAGCGTTCTGGATACAGTGTTGTATCATAACTCAGTTATTGTAATCGTTTTGTTTTTTTAATGCATGCGCTTTCTTTCTACCAGTATGAATGCATATGTGGAAAGAAAACGGAAGGAAGAACAAGAAAAAATGCTGAATGTGAGAAGGAACAAATTGGCCCATTTATTTCAGAATGAAAACGAAAAATATCAAGTGGGTTTGCAGTATAAATTATAACAATTTCTCGTCACATGTTAAGGTCGAGAAGGTCAACGTTTTCTGTACCTTCCAAGCACTTTCTTTCATAGAGGAGGTTTTTGTCTCTCACTTCTAGACTGAGCTAAAAATGCTTCTGGATCGGAGGTACAGGCAGACACCAACTCCAACACCCTTACCTTCCCGGCAGGGAACTCCACTTCCCTTCTCTCCGCTGCCTCCATTTCACATTGATGCCCAGTCTCCAGATAGAGCGGCACCTGGCAATGTATGTATTAGCTATTCTTATTTTTTTCTTAGATTGTAAAAGGGGATAGATTAGAAAGGTGGAGTTTTTGAATTATCGAGAATGTGATTTGAGATAAGTGAGGGTGTAAAAAATCCGTTTGAGAGATTTGGTTGACAAATATGCATAAAAAAAGGACGCTGAATTGGAAATGGCCCCTGTTGTTATGCCGGACATGATGGAACACGAAGCTTCAGTTTTGCCGAGAGTTGAGGCAACATCTAGTGGTCGTAATAGAAGCTTACAGCAGATGACATCACCTGCTGCCATGCAACGTGACTATTCGGATACTCCAAGAGCAAACTTAGCAGAGGCACCAGCTTCTGTACATGGAAAGAGTGCGACCAGGAGAACCACACAGACCAATGAAAATCGTCATGAATCTCCCACTTTAAGGACAAATGCACATCCTGTTTGTCAATTTGAAAATAAGATTCAGCCGATGAGACGGGACCTGGATGATTTAGTAGAAAGTATGAAGTGGTCAGAGAGAGAGGTGATATTTCTTTTATTTTTTTGCTGCTAGCTTCCTACAGGAATGTGCATAAACTCTGTGATTTGACAAGTTATCTTCATTTATTTCTTAGGCGTCTGCACTTAAGCAAGAACGTGCTGCTCTGCAACGCGCGTTGGGTGATCTGCAGCGCATGTCCGAGCAACGATTACAGCTTGATATGCAAATGTCACACTCGGAACCATCCATTTGGAGGTAAGAATAGTCTTATTTTTCTCATTTTTCTCTTAAATAGAAAGCTAATTTCTTAATCATTTAATCAATTATTTTAATTTGTGTTTTATGACTTTTTATCCCCATATTAACGAGTTGGTCAAATTTAACATTCCAGCGAAGGTGAATTTTCTATAATATTTCTAAAAAATAAAGGGACTGGCACTTTTTAAGCAAGTGTGTTAAACTGCACAATTAAATATTTCTTAGAACACGAAACATGCATGCGAAAATGGCATTTCAAAAGACACGTTTCACAATGTTTCAAGTTGTTCGCCATAAGTTTTCTAAACTTAAATCTACGTTTAGTGATAGCTATTTATCAATTTTATGATTTCAGAAATAAACTGAGACAACCGTTTAAGGTTCAGATTCAAGCCCAGTCACACATTGTACAGCATTTGATGGTGAGATAAATTTTTGATGTGAAATCGGTGCAGTTGCATGGCTGAACATTGTTTATAGAAATCTGATGATTTCACTGGGTGAATATTTTTGCTTCAATGCAGGAATTCGATTTGAAGTTCATTGAAACTATGCTTGCCATTCTGAGATTGATTGACGATAAAGATTCATCCCTTTGCAGTGATTTGGGGCAAATCCACGTTGTAAGCTAGTTGTCACAGTATTTTTGGTTGATGAAACTACTTGAGCATTGATCAGAGGTTTTCCCTACTTTTCACTTAATTTATTTATCTTGAGCAATGTTGCTGTTTTGGTCTAAAAATTATGCTAAAATGGTTGTTTTAGTGCAAATATGGGCCTCTGATCAGTTAAAACCAAGCAATCTTGGAAATTTCTAGAAAGGCACACAAGAAGATCAATTAAGGGGCCTTTCAACAAGGACGTCCGCATAAATTTGCCCAAAATTGGACTCCCCCTACACCCTGTCCGCATTGTGTCCGGTCAATCAGGACCCCCTCCTCCCATTCGGAAGTACAAAACGTTAAAAAAAATTGTATTCTGAAAATTATAAAAGTCGTGCAAATTTGTACTCTTAAAACGAACATTTTGTACTCTGAAAAAGTGGAGAATTTTGTCAATTTGTCCTCAGAATCTGTTGGAAATTTTACAAATCTGTACTCGAAAACAGTTGAAAATGTTGAAGATTTGTACTTGGTTAAACGTGGAAAATATTGCAAATTTGTCCTGGGGGGGACGTTGAAAAATGTTTAAAGAAGTCCTCGGAAAAGGTTGAAAATATGGCAAATTTAT
This sequence comes from Ommatoiulus sabulosus, assembly GCA_034697705.1. Taxonomy (NCBI): domain Eukaryota; kingdom Metazoa; phylum Arthropoda; class Diplopoda; order Julida; family Julidae; genus Ommatoiulus; species Ommatoiulus sabulosus. Next base: position 8,030 of record JAQGAO010006425.1, on the reverse strand, counting down.
GCTCGAGAAAAATGAAAATTTTGCAAATTTGTACTGGGAAAAAAGCCACATTATGTCTGTGACTCCCCCCCCCCCCCCCCCCCCCCCTTACATGAGGACGTCTTTTTTGAATGGCCCCTAAGTGTATAGCGTTTTTTATTCCAAAGTACAAAAGTTTGAATGACGTGCTTTCATTCTGTCAAATTGAAAATCTCCTATTTTAATGAAGTGCATGTTATGTATTATCAATGTTGATAATGAAATATATTGTCGAAGTTCTTCCACAATTCAATAATGACTGTTTGCAAATTAAACGTTTATTTTTAGTGATAAGGGAAATTATTTAAGAGCATGTGTGTTGCCAACTCTCCATTTCACAACTTGTTTATAACTGCATCATGTTTTAGGTTTTGATTCATTCCTTTTCTGTGATTATTAGCGAGTACTGCAGAATCTCAAACTTGAGCAGAGAGAGCTACTACAGAGCGAGTGCCTTTTTCAGTGAGTTCTTATTCACGTTTTTTCTAGCTTTTCATCCATAAAAGATGGTGAACTTTCATGAATCTAAACTGTCTTCAGGCACATTATTTTTGTATTGATGCAAATTTTGCTGATCACCACATTGCATTGTTTCAGTGAGGAAGCTGAACGCACGTGGAACCGAAAAGTTGATGAATGGGAAGATGAGCGGTCATCCAGGGCAGCTCTCATTGAAAAGGTCATGCCAAAATATTATTATTGATGTTTTCCAATAATACAATTTTATTTAACTTTTTTTAAAATCTTTAATTGCAGACTCGTCAGCTGGTTGAATCGAAAGTTCAAGCCAAATTAGCAGCCAACTTGGAGAGGCAGCAGGGAAATATTACTAGTCGCGAGAATATGCTTCGTGATATCAATGCTGGGAATTTTGAACAGCCAAAGGTATGACTTGACTTTGATCTAAAGAGTTTTAAAAAATTTGACGTTGTTCAGGAATGTTGAATTTGCAGTTATTTAAAATGTCCCAATCACCTGTTATTGGTTGTTTAGCATACTCACTTCTACCCAATAGTAAAATTTGTAGATCATCAAATTTCCCTAATCATTTTCTTAAATTTGAAATGATTTGAAATAATCGTCTGCGATTTTTGTCTAAACATATTGCCAATAATGAAATGATTTGAAGCAATCGCCCATTAGTTTTTTTTTTTTTTTTGATAACTTTTAAAACATTTTTAAATTCTATAAGATTCTATAAAAATTACAATTGGCTTTTTTGCAAAAAAACAAAACAAAGCCCGATGAATTAGAAAAAAAAATGTTCTGAAAAAAAAAAAAATTCAATTTATTTTGAAATGTGGAAAATAATTCTTTGTTTGAGGGTAATGTATGCAATATGCATACACGTGCATACATATGCACTTATGCAATACTTACAAGTATAATACTTATCGTGAGTTATATTTGAAATTATATCGTTTCTTAAATTTCGTCACATTATTTGAACCACGAACCACGAACCTGAACTGAACTGAACTGAAATTGTAGCCTATCCTTTGAAACGGACTCCCCTAGAGGGGGCGCTACCGTGCAGATTGGTGTAGAGAGCCTACATGGAAGAGAGTCGCCATGGGGGTAAAATCCGCCATTTTGTATCTGAAGGGCGTAACGCTATAGCCACGCGCCCTATTGAAAACATGCATTTCTACGACTACATTTTTGTAAAATGACAAATACGTATTAAAAAAAAATCAGAATCTACTGCCACCGTTAAAGGAGATTAAAAATTAAATGTGCAAAAACTTTAAAATTAAAATTTACTTTTAAAAATGCCAACTCTAAAGACGAAGTCGAACCAAAATGATAACTTTTATTGCCTCAATTTTGTATTTTGTCTCGCATTATTTCTTCTTCCTTGTATAATGCTTGATGTAGCTCCGATGTGCATAACTATGGGATATATAAAGTTATATGCGGAGAAATAAAATTGCATTTCTAATCACGTTTATTAACACGTTATTTGCGAATCAAATTTCGGAAAGTGATTTCCTTAAATTCGTATTTTATTCCGAGCAAATTATGCTAAATCAAATTGTAAAATGATAATATTTACTATAAAAAACATAAAGCTAAACAAAGTTGAAATACATTCTCTTTGGTATTATTATTTTTTAAATCCACATCTGTAATATCAATGAAATTGATATCTCTGATATCAATTTATTTAGTTATTCAGTACATGCAATTCAAGCTCAACAAGATGGCGCGTTTTTCATATCAAATGAATGTACATGTAAGTCCTCCTCAGATTAGTTAATACAATCACAATTGTATTTCTTCTATTTTATTATCTAGAACAAATTTACATTTGGTTAAAGTTTTAACCTCGTACACATTCTCTATGAAAGCCTGATGCTTACATACAGTATAGGGGCTATTTCTTCCCAAATGTTTTATTGGAAAATATACAAAATTCAATCATGGTTATCAAAAAAAAATAATAATAATAATAATAAAAATAATACTTTGCAAGAACCATGCATCACACCCCAATTCCATAATGATCAACAATTCCAATAATAGCCTGTGCGCCAATGGAACGAGTTACCATTTTACAAATTGCGATAGGGGGCAAGGAAGTTGTGCACATTTTTGAACCGACGTCATCTGCTATTTCATTGTTTTGATATATTTTCCGAAATTGACTATATTTTCTAATTTTTTCTATATACAATAGATGTATTTGAGTATTTTTGCTTTTGTGAGGAATAACAAACATTCGATTTTATAGTCTGTTTTTATGTTATTAAAATGGCGACCTTTTTAAGAATTTTTGAAATATGAGGCCTGGACTAGCTCGCATGATATAAAAAAAATTATAAAAAAGAGCTAAAAAATACTGAAATATTTACATGAAAAGAAATTGCTTCGTGATATATTTTATCGTCACCTAATCAGATTGTCATAAAATAATTGCGTGCTTGTGTTTGCGATTTCGTACCGAGCGAGTTAGCTGAGTGTTTAGTGTCTTAGCCTCGCATTCGGGAGACCCGGGTTCGCATCCCGACTCGGTCGACTGTCCTTACTTTGGTTTTGTGGTTTCCCAAAGTTGGTTTTGGGTGAATGCTGAAACAGTTCCTTTATAATTCGGCCACGACCGTACGTTTTACCTGAAATTTCTTGAGCGTTTCATTGAAATTTATATATCCTCCAAAGTAGACCGTGTTTGTAGGTGAATTTTTGACCGTATTCACAGTAGGCCTACTGTTATTTGGCCGAAACTAAATTATAGAGTGAAAATGTGAAGATTTTTTATAATTTTTTTCAAAAATACTGAAATATACGCAAACAATTAGAAAATAAAGTAATTTCGAAGAATATCTATTAACCAATGAATGAGCAGATGATGCGCATAGGTGTAACACGTAGAGAGGTGTCTAAAAATGTTGCGGATCAAAACAGTCTTTACGAAAGCCTTTTAATTCGGTCGGCCATTTTATACGGTCAAATCAGTCAGAACGTATTTTTTTTCTATGCCACCCTTTATAAAAAAAATCGCTTAATCATGTCGTATCATCTCATAATTCGATCATAATGTATTTTCGATGTGTCTACATACATAATGCGCAAAAAAAATATATATATATATTAAAAAATTGGAAAATATTGTCAATTTCGGCGATTATCTATGAAAACAATGAAGTAGCTTTGGATGAAAAATGTCTCCACAGTTATATAGGATGCGAAAATTTAAATTACTATATAGTTTTCTCTCTGAGAGTGATAACTGGTATTGGCCATCTATCTGTTGGTTGAGTGGTCAAGATCCCTTCGATGGTTCTGTTTAGATTGAACCAAACCATGTGCGTATTTATTCACGTCTTAAGTTCTCTGACTTTTCCAGGTTTTTCAGGACTAGTGGTACCCTTTTTATTGACTTTTACAATTTATAAAACATGACTTCTACGATATTGCGCTCTATTTCCCTTTTACTTTGGTAACTGTTTTTATTTGGCATTTTTTTATTGAGTGGACCTACTCCCTCCCCCCCCCTTAACACATTGTGTCCGTGACTCAACCTAGCTAACCCCCTTACCCCCTACACGAGGATGTCCTTTTTGAATGGCCCCTTTGCTCGGAATTGCAAATTTGGCCGAGGAAATGAAACAAACTGAACTTTATGGACGGCCCCCAATCAATCAATTGACAAAATGTCTTAAAGCTTTAGCGCTTTTAGTTTATCTTAATGGAGCATTCAGGAATTAAAGCCCAGGGCTTTTTAATCTAGTCATTTTTTGAGTAAAATTTGTGAAAATTTCAACTTTTTTCAAGAACAAATTGCATATTTTTCCTAGTTAAGTTTCAAAATGTTCAATATTTTTCGAGGATAAATTAACAAAATATTCAACGTTTTCCAAAGATAAATTTGTAAAATTTTGGACCCTTTCCGAGTGTAAACTCGTACAATTTTCAACATTTCCCGAGGAACATTTTTTAAATTTTCCAACTTTTCCGAATGCAAATTTGAAAAAATAAATTAAATGTTTAACTTTTTCCGAGTAAAAAGTTTGAAAATGCTCGACATTTTTCGAGGACAAATTTACAAAAGTTTTCGACGTTTTCTGAGGAAAACAACGCAATTTATCACATTTTTTGAGAGCAATTTTTCAACCCTTACAACGTACAAATTTTAAAAATGCTGTACTAATTCCGAGTACAAATTTGTAAAACGTTTATTTTTTTTCCAAATATAAACTTTTACAATTTTACACCTTTTCCGAGGACAAATTTGCAAAATTTTGAAAACTGTTAGGTGCGAGTATTTTAAAATATTAAAAAAATTCTTAAGCCCTATTTAAAAATTTTAGCAGTGTTTTCAAAAAAATAGAGAATTATAGAAAAATAGAGAAATTGCACCCCCACAAATCATTCCTCTTATAGGGCCATCTACTCCAGTAATTCACATAATAGTTGATTTAATATGCCGATGTCACGAAGTATTTTTGACGAAATTACGAATTAAACATTTCATAAAATATTTTAAAAAAAATTAATATATTACATGAATAAAAATAAACGCGCAACGCCATTGCGTCGAAACGTTATCTTCTATACCTCTCTTTTAAAATCATGCTAATCCACAGCCAACTTTTAGTATTTTTAGTGGTATTTATATATGTATTTTATATCAATACATTTAAACGGAATTTAAAGTTGAAATTTACCACAAAAAGTACATTTTATCAATTTATCGAAAACAAAACAACATAATTTATCCTTGAACAAAAAAATTAATTATACTAAAAAATTGGTCGTTTATGACCCGTTTATAATTTTTTCTGATCATTTCCAGACGTATATCCACGAGAAATGGGGGAGGGTGTGGAAGAGGGGCAAGGCAGAGAAATGAAAAAAAGGACCAAAAGGAGAATTTTGAGGTGAAAAATGTATCCAAACTTTTAAATTAAGAAATTTACTTACCGAACACTGGTTAAAAAATTCCCTTATTTAAAAAAAACTAACAACCTAAAAGCCTAGCATTTACCTTTGGTTTGCTCATAGACATGCAAAAGCTTTACGAATCGCACTTTGTTAGCAGCCGTGAAGTTACTTCGCGATGTATTTTATCGTCACTTAATCAGATTGTCATAAAATAATTGCGTGCTTGTGTTTGTGATTTCGTACCGAGCGAGTTAGCTGAGTGTTTAGTGTCTCAGCCTCGCATTCGGGAGACCCGGGTTCGCATCCCAACTCGGTCGACTGTCCTTACTTTGGTTTTCGTGGTTTCCCAAAGTAGGTTTTAGGCTAATGCCGGGACAGCTCCTCTATAATTCGGCCACGACTATACCTCTTCCATGAAATTTCTTGTGCCAACTAGAAAATTAATAAAAATACAGAAAATTCATAAATTCGCAAATCTATAAAACCCGCTCTGTATGACCGTTTTCAATGTATGTTATCACATTAACTGCATCCACCTTTTTTAATACTTGTTTTAAATCTCGTCTAGTCATTTTTCATGAAAAAAGGCTGAAATATTATAAAAAGTCTGCATTCCCGTAGATGAATTCTTCAACGTATTCGCAATACTGTTATTTGGCCAAAACTACATTGTACGGCGAAAGTGTAAAGACATTTTTGACAGAAAAATATATTTTCTTATTTGTTGTAAATATTTCAGCATTTTTGCATTATGTGAGGAATAATAAACACTCGATTTTACGAATAATACACGCGATTTTTTTTTATAAAGTGAGTGTTTATTATTCCTCCCGTTTATTATTCCAGGTCTTCCAGGCCTTGTGGAACCCTGCTATTTCTTAGTATCGAAAATAGTATACATCAAAAATAGTCCCCAAATCCAATTCCGAGATTTTTAAGAACTCAAATCCTCATACAGGGGGGATATTCGTTTCCCTAAATGAATTGGAAAATGGTTGTTGTTAGGAATATTTTTGGAAACTCGATCAAACGTGATATTATAAAAGTGAGTGCAAATTGCATTTTTCGACTTTAATACCATTTCAATTTTGAAATTGTCTATTTTTAAGATCTGTTTTTAGGATCCCTCACGTTTTTAAAACCAGAAGTCGATTGGGCAAAAAAGAGAGGAACATGATAATATGGGTACTCAAACAGAAGTTTAACTCAATAAGAGTGAGATTTTACACACTTGAGTTCATGGTTGCCAATTAAAAACACGATTCGTAAAACATCTGTCTGAGTATCCCTATAATGTTGACAGCATTATCTTTTAGATTTTGCGTTGATAATTCTTCAACTTGATGTCAGGTTGCGTTTCTCACGTTTTTTTAAAGGGACGTGCGGCCATTTTTTATTTTTTTCATTCCTGCTGGGACGGGGGAAGTGGGTCATAGGTTAAACAAGAAATCAATTTTCAATGGCCAAAGAAAGTTGCGTTTAATTGACCGATTAACTGCCGAGTGAGGATAGCCTAGAGTAATTATGACAAGCACCTCGCATTTGGGAGACGTGGTTTTGATTCCCGTGTTGTCTATCCTCCATTGTGGTTTTTTCGTGGTTTCCCACAATCCCCTCCTTTGAGCGTATGTTGGGATTTTTTTTGTGACTTTTTATTTTTTACTATAAAAAAATTTAAAAATAATTACATTTTTGATAGTCTGTTATTATTTGCTGTTATCTTGGCTTTTTTTTTTTTCATTTAACTCGATTGTATAGAGTATTTTTCAGTTTTCACAATTTTTAAATTTTTGAAAAGTAACAAAAATGTCGAAAAATCTTCCTAACCGTCGAAAATGTGCAATACTGTCGAAATATTATAGAAAAATTTCGTAAACTTGTTGTAAAAATCTGCCAAACCGTGAAATATTTGCAGCATTATCGAAAATTTCACAATATACAGCAAAGCAAAGCGCTACGGTCATCGTTACGCGAGTTATGAGCAAAATAAGCCGAGTAAGTAAAAACAGACGTTGGTGCACAAAGATGGCGGACTACAAAAATCAACGAGTTGCTCGTTACGTTTTTTTATGGAATGGGGTCATCATGACGTCATACGCATAAACGTTACCTAAAATTAAATTCCAGGAAATCCAATTTTGGCACGTTTTGGCTTTTTAGCCAAACGCCAAAAATGCCAAAAAAGGAAAAAAAAATTGAAAAACTTCAATACAAATCTAAACATTAAACAACTAGAAAAAATTGGATACTACAAAATTCTGAAAGTTAGTCAAGAATTCGGCACCGGATAGGACCATTAAAGAAGGGACAAGAGCTGCCAGGAAAAGAAAAGGCAGTGGGTCATAGGTTAAACAAGAAATCAATTAACCTAATGAAGTAGCGTTTAAGTGACCAATTAACTACCGAGTGAGGATGGCCTATATAATAAAATATAAAAATAATTACATTTTTGATTGACTGTTATTATTTATTATTATCTTTGCTCATTATTTTTTATTTAAATCGATTGTCTATAGAGTATTTTAAATTATATTTAAGTATCTTCGTAAGAGCAAAGTTAGTCATTTGTTAGTCGATTGATCAAAAGAGACTAACGACCAATCATTAGTATATTAAACATGATTAAC
>JAQGAO010006424.1:0-12323 GCA_034697705.1 Ommatoiulus sabulosus | reverse complement strand
GTTGCTATGGCTACGCCTAATTTCGTTCACGTGATCGTCTGTCGTCTGCTATGTTTTGTCAGTATATTTTATTTTCGATGTGTATGCTTTATTTGTACAAATTTGCTTTGTGATTTGTGAAGTAGCCCTGTACAAACCGATTTACCATTTGCCATTTATATTTATATTTGTGATTTATTTTTTGGTGTGGACTGGGCTTAAGGTAAACATTTTTTTAAAATAGAAACTAGGGTCCAAAGGTCACTATTAAAAAGTTACAAGGCCAAATGTGTAGCTGGTACATGGAACATTTAAAGGGTTACCTGAGTTGTGGCATCGAAATGGAAGCATACACAAATTGAGAACTGGCTGATATGCATTTCATTTATGGGCTTGCTAATGGCAATGCTACATGTAGTGTATGAGATTCCAGTGGACACACAAGAAGATCTTGTACCTGGTGAAAATTTTGAGCCATTGGTGATTAGTGGGAGCTTAGTCCCTACAGACCACCAACCGTAAGGGAAGAGTAGATTTACAGCTGGTTTACTACCCCTGGTCTGTATTGGGAGAGTAAATTGTCCAATTGGTGCATAGGAGGAGAGTAGTGCATGGTAATATGGATGTAGAGGGACAGTAGCCTGCTACTGACCACATACGGTTCACCTACGCACTGCTTACTCTCCTTCTACAGACCTAGGTGCGTAAGATGACTGTAGGGGGGAGAGTCAGCAGTGCATAGGCAATCCTAGGTGTAAGGCCTAATGTTAGCCCTACTTTAGGCCTAAAAACATAATTTAAATAAAAATACATTTAATTCTAATTACCAGCTTAATACTCTTATCCTATTTGCAGATATTATACATAGAATCGAAATAGAATTGAATTAATTCGTTAATAACTATTTTGTTTTAACTTACCATGGTTTCGATCCTGCAACCTACCATCCATGGAGACATCACGCTATCCACTGAGCTATCCGGACTAAAAACTTGAAAGGGTCTTTGGATGGTAGAGAAGAGGAATTGAAGGTCTGAATCAAAAGGGTGAGTAGATGGTGCGTAGTCCCAACGGTCCCCATACTTCTTTTTTTTGCATAGACGGTGCGTAGTCCTTACAGTCCCCTTACGGTAAAATGTTCAATATTTTCTTAATGTAAATCACCATTGTAAGACAGGAGACACGTTTGCGGCAAAGAAACAAAATTTATTAACAGAAAAGTAAATGTCAGGACACTCGGAATTACTTCTTCTAGCGAACAATCTTATACGCATCCTGGTCTCGGATCCCCGTCAAGCGATGTAAGGCCGTCTCCGCGGATGGTTGGTTACTGGGATCAGTCCGTGGTGCAACAGTCGCTAGGATGGCCCTCTCTATCCATTCATCGTATAGTGGGCCAAACGCGGTCAGTGGTTTGCAAATCGGATGTGCAAATCTTGATGACCGGTTGCATGAAAACTGTCTGGGGGTGGCGGCAATTGCCTTGCTGACAGTGTCCCCTTCAGGGTAAGCGTCAGCACAATCCACGACTTGTTTCTGTACCGGGCTCCCTTCTTTGATCTGCAGGCAGTCGAAGTCTTGAGAACTCCAACTTAATGGTACCGCTTCCAGGGCAGCGACTTCACACCTGGATGGGAGGAGGTTCTTGGTACAGGGCTGATAAGCTAGACAATTCTTGATGCTTAGCTGGTTGCAACGCTGTTTGCAAGAGATTTGCAGTAAATTGGTACTGGCTTTGACCAAATTCTCTCTGGCAGAACTAGCATGGGGACGCACGACCTTCCTGCTGTATTGCTGATCCTCTTCTCCCTCTGCTCGTTCACTTTCCTTCCCAGTTAATCTTGGTTACTTACCAGGTGACTGGGGCTGCAAATTCCGAGAAAGCCAAGATGCATTCCAAAATATTAAAGGTCTAAAATACTGCGCATTTTTCCATTTAGCGCTCTTTTCCATCGACTCCGGGGTCATGTGAGGCGACCTTGGCCGTCTCACACTCTCCCCGACTAAATTCACAGACCTTTTGGTCGCGACTACTTAAACTTTCCGTTTAGGTACGGCTTCCCGCTTTAGGTGCAAGGGGGTGGCGCAGTAAGTCGTTTCCTCGCACGCATCGGGGTCTCGGGTGCCTTGTTCGAGCTGGACCCAGGTTTCTCGGTTCTTGACAGAGACTCTTCGTCTTCACCAATCCACTCTTGGTTGGTAAGACTTGAGTTAATCGAGCCCAAAAACAATGTTGTACTGTGGAATGCCCAACTCTTCAAAATCCCATAGCTCTTCGAAATCAGCTGAACTCCATCGGACGGACCGGATCACTTGCGTAGACAGCATCGGGCGATTTTCGGCCATGATAAATACGTTGATCTCATCTATCGATTCTGCTCTGCTCATCAGGTTCAGAGCCTCTGCGACGGATCCTAGGATCAGGGAAGCATCACATCCGCTGTCAATCAACGCATTTAACGCCTTTCCCTCAATCCTGATGGTTACGGTAAGCAATGTTTTTCCTGGTCGTCCTAGCATCAAGGCAGCTCCTTCTTCCTGTTTTGGCTTTACTCGGTACCCACGGTTGTCCCCACTCCGCGATAAGGTTTCATTTCGGCAGTAGCGAGCCAAGTGGCCACGTTGACCGCAGATATAACATGTAGGAACCGCATAGTTATTGAACTCCCTACCGTCGTCAACGTCCATCGGCTCATCTTCAACCTCGTCGTCTGTTTCCATGGCGCTTGAGGCTCATGATGACCTGGGACTGGCAGTCTTGTTAGTCCGCTTCTTTGCTTTCACCGGGCTTCTTTGACGTCCTACGTAGAGTTTTTTTACAGGCATGTCGCCTCTACTCTTTGCATGGTTCGTACCTCGTCGTTTCCATGTCGTATCCTTCGCCTTATCCTTCTCTTTTTCTTTCTCTTTATCTGCTACAGGGTGATGAGCAGCTTCGTAGGTTCTGGCGTTAGCATACGCCACTAGAAGATTCCGGGGATTACGAAAGATTAATTCCGTCATCAGATCCTTTCGAGTTCCTTGTATAAAACGGTAAATTTGGTCATCCAAATCCAACTTTGGCAGAACCGCAATGGCCAACTGGAAGTCGTCTATGTACTCTTCTATTTCGCCTTTCTGGCACACTCGATCGATTCGCTTCCTGATAGCGAATGCGGACTCATCACCTCAAAACTTCAATTAAATTTGGGTCGCAAAGGATGTCCAATCGGTGAATTAGCCGTGTAGATCGACGTGCCCCATGTACTATTCGAGCACTTTTTCTTTTAGTACCCCGACAGCATTGTCAACCTTTAGGGTTTCGCCTCTAACTTTGGCTATTTCCCGCATGGCTTTAATCCATACCGACACCTTTGTCTTCTCTTTTTCACCGAATGGGGGGTGTTTGGCACGACCTGTCGATTGTACATACCCAGGTAGCATTTTTGGTGCAGATGACGTCCTGACTTTGTGCCGAAAACATCAAATATTCCGACCATATTTTGTCCTCTGCACCAGTTTCAGCAACTACATTTGGGTGGATAATGTCACGGCGTAATATGTCATTCCGGTGGTCCCAAAGACGTCTTTTTTGTACCTGAAAAGACGTCATTTTCTTACAAAAAAGTACGTATTTTCCAGTATTTAAAAGGACGTCTTTTCATGAATGGAAAAGACCTAAAAAAACGTCATTTATAAGACATTTAATCAAGAAATGAAAACAAACACATTACTCATCATTATTATTTATTATTCATCATTATTATTTATTACTCATCATTATTATTTATCATTATTATTTATTATTCATCATTATTATTTATCATTATTATTTATTATTCATCATTATTATTTATTATTCATCATTATTATTTATTATTCATCATTATTATCATTATTTATCCCCCAATGTTGTAAATGACATTCATAGACAGAATTAATTTTGAAATAAATTGTTGGAACTTACCCAGTTTTGTTCCTGCAATCTACCATCTATGGAGACATCACGCTATCCACTGCTCTATCCAGACTCGCTTCTTAAATGGGTCTTAAGATGGTAGATGGTTGTATCAATTTAATTTGGTCGTATGAGGACCAAAAAATGACATCCTCGTAGGACGTCATTTTTGTGTCAAGTAAATGCGGTTGCATGAGGACCAGAAAATGACGTCCTCCTACGGCGTCATTTTTGTGTCCTTTTGTGGTCCCAAAGGCGTCTTTTTTGTACCTGAAAAGATGTCATTTTCTTACAAAAAAAGTACGTCTTTTCCAGGATTTAAAAAGGCGTATTTTTATGAATGTAAAAGACGTCCTTTTGGTACCTTAAAAGACGTCTTTTCAGCCTTTTTTCCACAATGAAAAAGACGTCATTTTTGTGTCCATTAAATGTAGTCGTATGAGGACCAGAAAATGACGTCCTCGTAGGCCGTAATTTGTGTGTCAGGTAAATGTGGTCGTATGAGGACCAGAAAATGACGTCCTCGTAGGGCGTCATTTTTGTGTCAGATAAATGTGGTCGTATGAGGACCAGAAAATGACGTCCTCGTAACACGTTATTTGTATTGCATCCTAATAGGACCAGAAAATGAAGTCCTCCTAGCACGTTCTTTTTGAGTTAATGTAAGTTAGTCTTAAAAGTACCAAATTATGACGTCCAAAGATGACGACTTTTTTTGGTCCGAAGAAGACAAAAACGTACCAAAACAGTCCTATAGAGGACGTACATAAGATGTACTTTTGAGACGTTTTTTTAAATTACCAAAAAGGACGAAAAAGGACCAAAAAAGGACGTCTTTTTTCGATGTCATTTTTTTGGGGACCAAAAGAGGACGTATTCGGCACCAACCGACGTGCAGAAGTCGTCAGAGGTCGTCCTGAGGACATAATAGTTGGTCCTTTTGCTACCTGAGTACTTCCTGGTTATCTCCGACAGTTTTGCAGTGACCTCCTGTTGTTGTCTGGCACTCTCTACCAATATACTCAGCACCTGATCCATCCTTTTGAAAAAAAAAACGTGGAAGCGTGAAAACTCTCTTGTGATGTACGAAAAACCAAGGCTCTGCTACCACAGAAGTTGTTTTTGTCACTTAGTTTCTTTGCCAGGTTGCACTATCTCTGTGTAAGACAGGAGACACGTTTGCGGCAAAGAAACACAATTTATTAACAGAGAAGTAAATCTCAGGACACTCGGAATTACTTCTCCTAGCGCACAAGAACATACGTAGAACATCGGGCGCGATCCTTCCTTTTTCGATCTCCGCGGACGGCCGGTTACCGGGATCAGTCTGTGGAGCAACAGTCGCTGGGATGGCCCTCACTATCCATTTGTCGTAAGGTGGGCCAAACGCGGTCAGTGGTTCGCGAATCAGATGCACAAATCTTGATGACCAGATGCATGGGGACGCATGACCTTCCTGCTGTATTGCTGATCCTCTTCTCCCTCTGCTCGTTCACTTTCCTTACCAGCTAACCTTGGTTTCTCACCAGGTGACTGGGGTTGCAAATTCCGATAATGCCTAGATGCATTCCAAAATATTAAAGGTCGAAAATATTTAACATTTTTCCATTTAACGCCCTTTTCCGTCGACTCCATGTCATGTGAGGCGACCTTGGCCGTCTCACAACCATGACCTTTTCCGGCAAAAATTTAAAAAAGAATACCCTCCAAGATGCTCGAAAATATATGTGAAATTCATTAAACACGTGTTCCAGCACATGTAATTTATTGCAATCACGTGAAATTTAACTGTTTTAAATGCAATTGTGGTACGTTTCCCAACCAGGCGTTTCGGAAAATGAGGTTTTGACTAAAGGTACCTCGCATGGTAACTCTTGACCTGGAAAAATCAGGAAACTTGAATTTTTTTTGACAAAGTCAGAAAAGAAAGACATTGTTGAAAAAGTCCGGGAAATTGAACGTGTTAATGTTGTCACGATTCAAAGTATAAAATTAAAAATAATAATTCAATAATTTCAGAGGAGAAATTTACAAAATTCGCGACAGTTTTCGAGGACAAATTTGCAGTTTGCTTTCATTCAACTTTATATAAATCTGCAAGATTTCCAACCTTTTCTAGCAAAATTGTTTAAAATTCCCATAGAAAAATCATAGAAAAGTCAGGAAACAATCACTTATTTTGAGAAAGTCAAGGAAATTCAAGGTAGTCAAGTACAAATTAGCAACAATTTCTTCGTTTTCCGTGGACAAAGCTGTACAATTTTCTACGTTTTCCGACTACAAATTTGCAAATTCTTTCACTTTTTACGAGTACAAATTTGAAAACCTTTCTACATTTACTGAACACAAAATTGTGAAATTTTCAAGTATGTCATTAGTAAATTTTGCCATATGTTTTCCTTTGTCGATTTTGCGAAACATGCTAATTTTTGACACTATTATTGGTCTTGAAAATTTATTTTTGGAAAAAACAATTTTTAAGGAAATGTAAAATTTTGAGTCAGCTTCGACTTACTTACCCGATGTTAAAATCGATGGCCTTATCGGGTCTTTTGCATCCTTTTGGAAGATCGACGACGCAAGCCGCGGACAGATAACTGACCAAAATAGCCAGTGACAAGACTTTGAACAACATTCTCGGATAAATCGACAAGTTTAGAAAATGTTCGAATATAACGAAGTGTGGAGTGCGCCTCGGTTTTTATACCCGATAAAACGACCAAATAGATGCAGAATTGGAAAACCAAAAATAACTCATTTAAAAAAATTATGAGTTGGGTTATCTAATTTATCAAGTTGACTCGTTGATGGTCCTTGGACCAGAAACGTGTAAAGAAAAGCGAACTTTTGTCAAAGTTTAAAAAGCTGGCGTCAGACCCGGCAATGGGAAGGGGGTGAGCGTGGTTGAGGAGGGATTAATTAGAGTTAAACAAAGGTTCTGTGACTTTGTTTAAATTTCGTCAAAAATTCGTTTAAACGGAACGTAGAGCGAATTCTCAGGAACTCGAGAATTCATCATTTTAGATGAAGATTCGTAATATTTGAAATCAGAGTACATTTTAAACGAAGTTTAAGGACTTGAAATGGTCTAACGGAGACCAAGCTTTATGGACAAATTTGCAAAATTTCCACGTTTTTCGAGGTCAAATTTGCAAAATCTTCTTCGTTTTCCGAGTTTAGATTTGCAAAATTGTCCACGTTTTTTGAGTACGAATTTGAAAAATTTATCACGTTTTCCGAGCTCAAATTTTCAAAATTCTCCACGTTTTCCGAGGACAAATTTACTAGATTTCCAACATTTTCCAAGCACAGATTTTCACCTTTTTCTGAGTAAAATGTTTCAATATTATCCAACATTATCCGAGTGCACATTTTCCGAACATGAAATTGTCAAATTTTCCATTATTTTTTAAGCTAAGTTTTTTTTTAAATACATTGCAATGTATCTTTTCAGGCAATTTTTTACAAATTTTAAAAAATTTCATTAGTAGATTTTGCAAACTATTTTCCTGCGTCGATTTGCGAAGTCGTCAATAACATTAACATGTGAAACAAATTTTTTATTGTCATTGGTCAGGGGAATGAAGTCAAGGAATTCGAAACTGAAATTGCTGAGGGAACCCTGCATACGGTGTCGTCGTAACAATGCTGAATTCGACGTTCCTCGAATGTCCATTCTGGTGATTCTGGTGATTTCTCAAAATTGCCGCCATTTTAGGAGTCCTAAAAAAGTTTAATCCATGTTTAAACTTGTCCAAATTATTACACCAAATGAGTCCTATATGCAAAAATTGAGGCCAGCCCATTTCAAACACCGATTAAATTGAACAGCTGCTGCACAACACCCGAAACAGGGGCAAAATAAAATCCAGTTTTTTGTAATGTGGCATTAGTCACGTGTTCTATTCGAAAAGCTCAGACACCGCATTATATTGATCGAATAAAGTGATAATTTTAGTTCGTATTTCGTGGAAATGTTGGATTATTACATCATTCAACGCTTCTGTTCCAGGGATAATTTCACGCTGTGGAAATATTTCGAGGAATGGTAAGGCAGAAAAATTTCATTTCTTTTGTTTTTGGTAATTAGTATTATATCGAATATGTGTATTTTATAACTGAAATACATGTAATGTTACTTATTATCATTATTATAAAATGGAAATTTGATTCAGTGGAATTTCATTGAGAATAACTAGATGTTCACGAATTTCTGCTAGTCCGAACTCAAAATGGCAAAATTCTCAACGTTTTCCGTGGACAAAATTGCAAAATTCTTAAAGTTTTCCGATGACAAAATTGTAAAATTACCACGTTCTCCGAGGGTAAAATTGCAAAATTCCCAAGTTTTTCGAGTAAACATTTGCAAAATTCTTAACGTGCGTTTTCCAAATACAAATTTCCCAAATTTTCTTCGTTTACCGAGGTCAAAATAGTAGTCAAATTTTGAAAAAAAAAGTCATGCAAATTTATTTAAATTTTCAAAAAAAACAATATTTTCCTGTGTCGATTTGGCAAATAAATAAATGTCCGTTTTTAACATTATCATTGCTCTCGGGAATTTTGTTTAAACCTGAAAAAGTCAGGGAAGTTGAAAATAAAATTTCTGGAGGAACCCTGTAGTACGAACTCGTAATAATGCTGACGAACTGCGAATTCAGATATTACGAGTTTTTGGTTATAAGAATGGATTTTCTAGTTTTCGTTGCGTTAAAACGAACTTTAGACGAGGTGATAAAAAAGTACGTTATAACGGGGAATATCCCGATAATAGTTGCTGCACTTTTTTATATCTCAACTACAGTAAGTTGAAACTTTAGATTTAATTAGCGTTGAATTGGCTTTTTTTCCCAATTCTGGAATACAAACAGGTTAGGAACCTAGAGTTTGTTAATTGGTTCGTTTTGGAATAATTCCGGCTTCTGATATTTCGAATTGTTGACTAAAATCTCCTTTAAGATTGTTTATTTAACCGGATTGTTTTTGATTTTTTTTTTAAATCATTTATATTTCCTTCACATTTCCATTTTTATCCAAATTTTTAACTTGTTTTTGAGTTGCAGATTTTAAAATTGTCAACGGTTTCAGAGGAGTAATTTGCAAAATGTTCGAAACTTTTACCTAAATACATTTTTTTTCATGATTTCCAAGCTCAAATTCGCGAAATTTATAGTTTTTTTCGAGTACGGAGATGTGAAATTTTTAACAGTTGTCGAAGATAAATTTTCAAAAAGTTCAAACTTTTACGTAAATACAAATTTGCAACATTTTTAGCCCAAAATTGCAACATTTTAAACTTTTTCCAAACTCAGTTAACTTTTCCAATTTTTACGAACACAGATTTTCAAAATTATTACATTTTTCGTTTTACAATTTTATTCCATTTCCAAGCACAAATTCTCGAAATTTTCAATTTGTTTACGAATACAAAAATTTGAAATTTTTCACAGTTTTCGATGACGAATTTGCAAAATGTTCAAACTTTAACGTAAATTCATATTTGCAAGATTTTTAGCACGAAGTTGCCACAGTTTCAACTTTTTCCGAGGTCAAATTTTCCAACTTTTTTGAACGCAGATTTTCCACCTTTTTATACTTATCGTAATACAATTTTAATTTATTTCTGAGCACAAATTCGCGAAATTTCCAAATTGTTTTCGAGTGCAGATTTGTATAATATTCAACATTTTTCGAAGAGGAATTTGCGTAATTTTCAACGTTTTCCGAAGACAAATTTGCTAAAATTTTCGAAATTTTACTACACGTTTATTTTGAAAATTTTTTAAACTTGTCATTAGGAAATGTCGTGATGACCCCGAGTCGTAGGTGAATTTTAGCTCTAGTTTAGGCAAGTTTTCCTCCAAAAATGTTGACAATGGCAATCAGCAGTCGAATTGAATCATCGTTTGTAAAGTTTGAAAAGCTGGTGTTTAATAAGCTTATTTACTCTAAACTCGGCCTTGACATTTATCACATCAATGGGTACGTTTATAACGCGCCTGGTTTTCCGGTAACAGGCTACCAGTCTACAATAGCGTCACAAGTGGACTAAGAATGCCGCATGCGCTTAAATGAGGCCAAGCGAGCAGAAAGCCTAGCTGAGCCAGGCTGATTTTGCAAGCTACAACTTAAGCAGCTTACAATCGCCAGTTTCGTGAATGTTTCCCGACTTGATTTGTGAAAATCGGAAAGCAGATCGTAAGACACAGAGTGGCACACGGATCACTATTGGCCAAAAGTGGAGGCCATGCGCGATAGGAATGCTGGAGAGCGCGCGTTTTTTACTAGGCCTTCTGCTATTCGTTTTTTGTATTGCCACACTGTGGTATATTGCCGAGTTGTAATCCATTCTGAGAGTTGTTGACGAAAAAGTAAGTACATGTTTAGACGGAATATGGAATTTATGTTATACAGTGTGATAAACGTAATATTTAAATGAAGATACATTGTAAATATGGATTCGTGAAAATGTACATTATGCTTTATGTGGTGATAACGTGCCACCCGTATTTGGCAGTTTGCTCTTAAAACGTTTTTTTTTTACATATTGGCAGTTTGTGCCTGTCAGGTTTCTCACTTTGCCAGTTAGCACTTATCAGTTGTTTTTTTCATTTTGACAATTTTTACTTGTCAGGCTTTTACATTGACATTTTGTACTTATCAGGTTTTTTTAAAAACTTAAAACAGAGCGAACGTTTAAAGCATAAACTTTTTGTCACTTATCGGCTTATTCCTACTTATACAGTTTGCAATTTACAATGGGTTTTTTTCACCGTGGCATTTTGCATTTATCTGGTTTTGAATAATTCTGTCTCAGCAAAAACACCTAAATTTCGCTAATGTGCAAAAATCAGCACATTTTAAATGTTATTCTAAAAAAAAAGGAATGCGACAAAATTAAAAAAAACAGACTGGTGTCCTAGGAGACGTACAACTTAGGAGTCACGGTTTGGGGGATATTCCGTGCCACAATATGCCTTTTTAGAGTGTGAACATTTAAACTTACAGCAATTCCAAAAGTGCATTGCTGACTTGAGGGTCGGCAACTAAATGCTATATGGTAGGGAAGGGGGGGGGGAGGGCATAAAAAGTGCCCTTTTGTAAGCACTAAACATAAAAAAATAAAATAAGACCATAATCAAAAACGTTATTAGGAAAATAATAAATGTGTTGCCTACCCAATAAACCCTAAGATGCCTTTCGACTAAACCACATGTTAACATTAATAGCTAACATGCCAGAAGGGGCTAAGCCCCCTTAGAGCATTATCTTATCTATCTCTGATTGTTCGTACTTATTCCAGGATGGGACAACAAATGAGTTGGTATACTAGCAGAAATTCGTACATGCAAGTCGCACGCTCGTGAGCTCCCGCCTCGATAAATAAACACTTCGGATACTCACCCCTCGTGCAGTTTCCAGCCTAAACAAAACAATAAATCTCTCACGTAAGTCTCCGAAGAGTTGAACTCTAGTTATTTACTCGAGATATAATCTTTCCTAGAACCAGGCTGAGCAAAAAACACGACCACGCGACTTCACCCATACGACGTTAGGCCTATTTTTCCGAGGCCTTGCTACATCCAATCGGAAGCAGTATCTTGGAAATCTAACACCTTATTTCTGATTAATAACTATTGCATAATAGGAAATCATACCAATCGACCAACCAACAAAATAACAACAAAACAACAACAATAACAACAAAACAAAGAGAATTTGGTCAATTTCCATTCAAAAAAATGGGTACAACTTATCTGCAACACAGGATTATAACAGGATACTTCATGGGTGGCAAGCACAGGAACCTTAAGTCCGTAAGCAACTCACCAGCTGGTCCAAGTAATAAAATGGGCAAGTACTTTGTAGCCATCATAACCATGCTACTACTAATGGCCGGAATCGAACCTAACCCTGGACCCGGTCCACAACCACAAACAAATCTCCCACCAATAACCCTTACTATCCGAACAAAAGAATCTTGTAGCTCAAATGTTGACCTAATAGCAGATGAAAATGCATTCCTACCCAAAAATAGCCTTACCAGAAGCCCACCAATCCAACTCGACCCCCAACAAATGGAACAGCATCCTATGAATACAACTGACCAGACATTTACATCTGATTCCGATGACAAAACCACACTGTCACCCAGAAATAAGAAGGGGAAAAAATCTTACCCGAAAAAAAAGAAATATTCAAGCAAATCCCAGCCCTTCAAACGAAAGCACCCATCTTCCCCAATTGCAACAGCACCAACGGAACCCTCTCCTAACACAACTCATTTTGAGCTACTTATGGAAAAATTAAACAAAATTGATAAAAAACAAGATGAGCAGGATGCCGAGATAAAAAAATTATCAAGCTCCTTTACAGCCCAGTTAAATCAGGCTACTCACAATTTATC
>JAQGAO010006423.1:0-12325 GCA_034697705.1 Ommatoiulus sabulosus | reverse complement strand
TCTGTAAACAATTACAAAATTACGATTGATTGCATTTTAGAAATAGACTGTCCAACGCAACGCTTACTTGGAGTAGCAGAAGTCATGATGATCGATTGATGGAACAACTCCTAGACAGGAATAAATTCTGAAACAAACATCGATGAAACATTAATTAGTAATTATTGTTGATACATCGTTTGATTTCCCGTATGTATGCAACCTAGCATAGCACGAATGCATGGGAGGAGAGCTCGCTGCGCTTATGATGATTGATGCCATGCAAAATTGATACTCCATACATTTTAGCATGCATGAATACCCCAATTAATACGGCTTCTTGGAGTATGGCGTGAAATAATGTATAAATTATTTTAAAATTACCAAATTCAATAACCAATTAAAGGTCAGCGAGCTTTCCTGTCATACAATGGTGCTATGCAAAGATGCATACATATGATAAATTAAATACATAGTCAACCTTATAACTACGCGATTAACGATTAAATGTTGAAGATATTCGCACTACACTAATATTACGATGCTCTACAACTTCCTAATTGAAAATTTCGCCCTATCTACAACGGTTAAAATTTTAAATTCGCACGAACCGAATCTTTTGCAAAATCGACGTACACTGTATGTAAATTAGAGTAAAAGTAATCGACATAGGAAAAGTTTGAAAAAATTCGGTTAATTTGACGTAAGAAAAATTTTTAAAAAGAAAATTTAAAATAAATAATGTAACAAGATCTCTCATCTTCTGAATTTTTGCAAATATTAAGTACAAATATAGTAAATATTAGGGTCATGGGACGTACTATTTTACCCCATATAATACCCAAATTTTCGCAAACATTTGTTTCGCAAGTTTCTGTTTTTAAAAAAATATAATAATAATAATAATAATGATAATGTAACAATCTGATAAAAAGATCATACGTACCACTGAATGGACAGCTGTAGTATGTCAGCTGTTAAAATATTATTCAAAATTTGACCTAATCTAACCTTCTGACATGACCGAAAGAAGTTTTTAATTGCGGAAAAATTTGTCATCCAACATCTGAACATCCTCAAATGTCACAACGAAATGTTTAAAATTTATAGCCTGCTACACTCACTCATATAATGTACCGGGAATACGCTAATTGGTTATCTGAAAAGAAGTTGGAATACACTGTACTTGAATAGGCGGACATGAGACATAAATTGTAACAATAAACACATGTATTATATTTTTAATCTTTCGTTTTTAATGTAATGATAATGTCATTTGAATCAGTACGCATTAGTCTTGCAATAAGCAGTACATTTGTAAGCCCTTTCTGTTACATGATCTAGTTTAAAGTTACGTACGTTTAAGGTTTTTTGGTATATTGCGTTTAATGCAAAAAATTATAAAAATACTGGTATTCGAAAATTAATTTTAGGAATTTTCTAACATTATAATTTTTTACATTAAAATTGAATTGCCTGACATAACTTTACTAATGATAAAATAAAAGTTTAAAAAATTCAAGTAGATTAATACGTTTTTAGACATCCTGTTTCACAAAGTACGTCGACAATATTTTACCATAAAATTATGTACTCTTACACCAGTACGTTATGGACGAATAATGCTAATTTACTCCTTTAAGACGAATCTTCTATCATCGAGATAAGTTTAAGACGAAATACGAATTAGAAAATTACAAATTTTCGGCTAAAACGAATGAATTTTCTAAACTTTAGACAACATGACAAAAAAGGTACGTTATAACGGGGAATTCCACTATAAAAGTTGCAGCACCTTCACATTCATAGACGTGGGGTGGGGTTTCTTCCGAACTACGACAAAACGTTATTTTTATTTTTGAAGTCATGTTTTGTCTGATTTCCGATAATACGAACTTGGGTCTAAACGAACAAATGTTGACCGTACCCCTTGAGATTCGTCATAACGAGGTTCGACTTAGCACAATTTAAACTTATGTTACGAAGAACTAGCCAAAATGTATTTTAACAATTGTGTTTACCTTTTTTATCCTTCTTTGGTGGTCTAGATGACTAACTAGGACGATAAAGCAAAATTAAGTAGTGTAGCAGAATGTAACCTTTCCGCGTTGTAATATTATGCATCAAAAAACGAGAAGAGGCTAGTATATTATAGCCTCCATCCTGTCAAATCCAAATGTCAAGGATAACTAGTAGCCTAGCTGGTGTTACCACCGTAGCAAGCAAAAATGATAAGGTGAGATGTACGATATACAGTGAGATATATACAATGTACAATGATAAACAGAGATATACAGACGAACCTCGTTTAAACGAATCTCAAGGAACGTGAAAATTTGTAGAAATTCGTATTATCAGAAGTCAGACAAAAACATGGATTCAACATTAAAAATTAATGTTCTGTCAAAGTCATTCAAAAAATGCGTCCGCAAATGTTTCCCAAAATTGGACTCTCATATACCCTGTCCATTGTGTCCGGTCAATCAGGACGAAATTCTTAAGCATTTCTTAGAACTTCCTTGAAATAATTAAAGCTATAACAAAAAGTATTTGCAAACGAAACCGATTCTGGATTTATTTTAAAACAGATGCAATGATAAATTGCTCGAATGAAGAGATTTTCTTAAATATTTTGAATATATAATTTCGGAAGAATCCACATTTAACATTAGCTCACAGTAAAATTAAGCAAATTCTCCTTCATAAATTCATTTCAAGACAATTTTTTTTCGTAAATATTCTATAAAACGTTGGAAATTGTTTATGTTTCGACATAACAGGCAATACTATCTAATTTTTAATAATTCATATGATTTAGCATTACGTTATCATGTTCAAACTCTCTGCTTGTCTTATTTTTTTAAAACTTGGGTAAGTACTTCCAAGGGCTCAAGGGCCTATGCTTCAGTCTACTCAGCCTAGTGTCTAATCCTACTCTGTCAAATTCCAAATTGGCACTAGTGCTGGTATTATCGAATCTTCAGATGGACAAAACAGCTTACGAAAGAAGAAATACAAAGACGATATCACAAATAGGAAATAATGCAGGCTAAAATATAAAAATCCTGACCAATAAAGAGTTTTGTCGCAATAACGGTCGCTGAATATATTGTCGTATTCTGGCTCAAATCTAACGTAAGTATAGCTACTACCTGGAAAAAAACCAAAAACAATGCATTAATAAGTGATATATTATATGGAGAGCAAAATAACTTCACCTTGCACGTTAAAAAATTAAGTTTCAGCAAATGAATTGAAAAATTTGAAAATTAAAGTTTTCGATACTTTTTTAAAAAAAAAACACGTACATCCAAATTTTTCCGTACAGACAACCTCAGAATAACGAACACTCAGCTTACGAACAATTCACATTTACGAACATTCCCTTTTATGACTCTTTCCTCCAATTACAAGCACAGATTTTCGCTTTTACGAACATCTATACATGTATCGATCACAGTTGGAAAGAAATCAAACAAATAACGATGAATCGGTTTTTGGAAAAAAGCTGGACCCAGAATATGTCTCAGGATATATCAAGATGCACTGTGCAGACCCAACTTGATCGAGGATAAATCACGCGTGAAATTATTGAAATAGGAGCGAGATCAAATTTAGAAATGAATGTGGAGGAACTCATCAAATCACATTCCACTGAGCTATGAAATGATGAACTAATAGAAATGCGTAAGAAAATTACAGACAGTTTAGAAGATTAAAACGGTAATGCTGATGACGTTTCAAAAACTCCTACTAAGGTTTTGACATTAATGGTTTTTAGTGATTCCCTGAAAAAAATTAACGAAGCTTCGAAATAATTGGAATATAACGCCCCAAATGTTGATGGAAGAGCTACAGTTTATAGATCTGTCCAGTCCTTAAAGAATTAGCATGTCACGAACAAATCGATGATCAGAAGAGAAAAAAAGTGCTTCTCAATTACCATTGACCAGATTTTTAAAAAAAATGTGGATGAAAAACTAAGTTTTGAACAAGCAAGGAACGAATTAATTATTTTTCATTGATTTCTACCTATGGCTTATACTAAATTGAAGAGTGAAGATACGAACAGTCTAGTTAGGAATAAGTTTGTTGGGATCAAGTTCGTTAAGTGAGGGTTGCAAGAATATTTGTACGTGTATTTTTCCAAATTTTTTTAAAGAGTGAAACGTTTTGACGAGGAGGAAATGCGATTTAGTGCAATATATCTCACCTATAACTAACACAACTGGCAATACAAATGTAGAAATGAAAAATATCAATTTGAAGAGATTTTTGGCACAAGCAAAACTGGACAAGGAGACTGTAAAAAATGCAACTGCTCCAAAGATCATAAGAGTGAGAGGAATCGGCGTAGTGTAACAATCGTCATACTTGATGTCACCTGAATCAAATCAATTACATTTCACAAATGTTAATATAATTTTCAAAGCATATTCTGATTTTCAATCATACGATTGCTTCGTAAAATCTCTATTCGTAACAATTGTATTTTAAGCGTATCTACATACTGTACACTGTATTTTAAATTCACTTCTTCAAAACACAGCAAAACAAAAATGCATTTCAGATTGTATTTTATAGTCGAAGCTGAATCTAATCTAGTGCACTGCAAAATGTTAAAATGTATTTGCGAAACAAAATAATTTTAAGAGCAAGTTTGCCACAAAGTTTAGAAATATATTTACTTCAAGAGTTTGGGACTGAAATTCAGAAACCTACTCCAAAATAAAATAAATTTACTTTATCGCATCTATAAAATCGCATTTTTTGAAACATTTCAGTAATTGTTTATTTCAAAGAAATAGTACTTGAATGAAAGTACTTTTGGGAACGACTAAATAAATTGCATCATTAAACGCATGAAAAGTTCATAATGAAATGTAAAAATAAATTTAAATACAAGCTCACCTATTGCAAATACCACACCTGAAAGTGCAATATATAATGCCTTTAACGTGATCCATACTTTATCTTTATCTATGAAAAACCATTACAAATTGTGAATATATAATGTCCCGCTTTCCAAATCCTTACAGAAATTTAATTCACAGATTCAAATAACATGCTTTAAAACTAACCATCTTATCAACTAATTATTCAAGTCTTTAATCCCTCGAAAAAATATTTTAAAACAATTTTGTTGAAACGTTTGTGACAATTTGCACAATACAACTCCAAAAATCATTTTAAACTAATAAATTCAAAGATAAAAAATTACAAAATCATCATTACAAAGTCAATCGTTATACATTTTTTTAAAAATAAATCTTGATTTTATGCTTAAAGTGCAAATAATAAATCGATTAGGAAATTAAAGCAAATTAGGAAAACATACTCACGTGATATTCTTATTCTATCTTCAATATGTCGAATTACTGCATTTAAGAAAAAAATCAAATTTACATCGTTTTGTAATTTTTGATTATTTCATAAGCGAAAATATCATTTAGATTTATATTTATAACAGTTTACCGAGTGGTTCAGCTTCTTCATCCGTCATAGCGTCTAAAAAGGTTATTAAAATTGAGAAAAAAATATAAAAATTCCACAATTTTGGGTCTTAGGGATCCAGTTAATAGTTACAATCACCGAGTCAAAAACGAAGCATGACGGTTAACAAATGTCTAAACATAACAATGTTTATAATGAATAAGTTTTATTAATGCGGGGACAATTTTAACGAAACCCTGTATTTAATAATGATTTGATTCGCACTGCATATATTCCTAACAAGGACAAATCTTGTACAATTTCCGGCGATATGACATGCATGTAAAGAAACTCGTATACAATTATACAATGACTTAAATACACGTAACACTACATTGTTTAAACATATGCCACTGAGTTGAAATTTTAAAATTAAAATGAAGATAAATCCATATAAGACCCAATTATTGCTTACCTCAAAAATTAATGACATTAATTATTCACTCATGTGCCTGCTGTAACCTGATTTCGCAAACTATAGATGACTAACTTTTTTCCTTAAAATGAAGTTGTGTAGCCTCTCCGTTTTTACAACGAGGAAAAGCTAGAAAGGCAATTCAAAAAGTAAGAGCCCTCAAACAAAACTACAGTGAAAGTCACGCGTAATTCGATCACGATGGTTTCAGCGATTTTGACCGAAATAGGCGATGAACGTCAAAAAACACGCGAGACACTGACCTTATCAAAATAATTTGCTCTATGTTTTAAAAATGCACGTACATATCTTTAAATGTACATACGTATTTACATATTTTTTAAATTATAATTATTAAAAGAAAAGTTGTCAGTAGTGTTTGAGGTTTCAGATTTCCAAAAAAGAATGTTAAAAACTTTCTTGAAAACTTATAAGCGCTTCTTGTAAGCTCAGCCTGGCTCGGCTAAGCTCGGCTTTGTGTGCGCCCTCATTTAAAAAAGTATGCCACATTCTTATCCCCCTTGGTTGCGCTAGTATACGCCGAGTGGTAAGCGCCGGGCAATAAGCATTCTTGGTGCTCGCACCCATTCAATGTAAATACAAACATGTAACGTACCTCTCACATTCTAAATTTATTCAAATAATACATACACATAGGGTAAATATATATAGGAAATATGATCTCAGCATTCGCCTGGGGGGAGGGGTTTGTGGGAATCCATAAAAATCCACAATGAGGATAGCCGACCCAGGAATCGAACCTGGGTCTACCAAATGCGAGGGGCGAATGCTTAAATACTCTGGTAACCAGATGCTTGCACTTTACATACCCGAGATACTACAAACACTATCAGCGCAAAAACTGTGTACGTTATCAAAGACAGAAAAACTGCGTTGTGGAACCAAAACGTGAACAAATAGAGGGTTTTGTGACAATAGGACGCACTCGTCACATCTTCGTATTGTGGTTCGTATATCGGATAAACCAGAGCACAACCTCGGGTGTCCAGCGAGAACATAAATAATAAGTTTGCGTGAATTTTCGTAAAAAAATATGCGAATCAGATTAGGATTTATACTTACCGACAATAAACCACACAACTAGAAACTCAATAGCCGTCAAAACCAAAATGGATGGACAGAAGCCTTTGTCCGATGATTTACAAACAAAATGTACGCATTTGGAAATCAACGATAAACTAGATGCAAAGGCAGCGAATGATCCAAATACAAGGAGATATATAGGGATTAATGGCTGAAAGGTGCATTGATGGAGATGCAGCGTACCTAAGAAAGAACAATGTAAAACATATGGTGATATTTTTGCATTTATTCGAGATTTTTCAATGTACCGTTTTTCAGATAGATGAAGAACAAGATCAAGAAAATCTCAAGAACAAACTTTACCTTTGGATGTAAAAGATCACTATCCAATTTAAAACATTTTACATATTTCAACATATATTTTCAGCTAAACTTTAAAATATTTATACATATATATTTTTAGCTAAGCTTTAACATATTTTAGCATACAGTCGAACCCTGATAGGTGGAAATCGACCCGGTATTGAAATTTTGTCAATTTATCCGTTTTTTCACTTCTCGGGTTTTTGTGGGATGCGCCGAAATTCGATCAGTTTCTGCACATATTAGTCAAATACAGTGTAGCTTAATCTCTTAGAAGAGCATTAAACTGTTACATATATTAATGATCTCATATTGTATAATTGTATTAATATAATATTATACTATTTATTGTACGCTGAAAATAGTAACAGAACTGTTGTATTGAAAGAAACTCGTACAAACGATACAATCTATAAACTAAAACTTGACACTATTTCAAATAGTCAATGAATTGACATGGTATTAATTTGACACGATAAAAATGCAAGTTTTTGCACTGTAATGATACTAATGGCCCATATCTCGTATCATTTCAAAAGTATGTCACCTGTGCTTATGGAAAAATATTGAAGAAAATCTAAAAGTACTTTCCAATGACTGTCTAATTCCTTTACTGCGAAATCTATAAATTTCATTGTGTTACACTGTGTATACAAATTAGGGTCCCATCTCAAAAAAATGTAACGTTTTCATAACATAAACTCAGCCTACCGATTGTTATCAGAGCACTTGCAACACCGAGGCATATCAAAGCAAAGAGTGTAGTTCCCAATTTGTCTACAGTAAAAAAAATCAAAGTTCAGCAATAATAGAAGAAACAAATTAACCAGTACATTGTATTTCTTTTTCACATCACACAACTTACTCGTTGCAACCTGTTGCTGTTGTTGCTGCCTTTGTAAACCAACTTAAATTTCGATCGAAAATAGAAAAGAGCCACCGTAAGAATTAAACTTTTATAGGTGGCAGTCAAACGGTCATATCAGCAATGATATCATGTTTTATAGAAATTTCCGTTTATAATCAATTTTGCAGTTCCAAATATTGTGAGGAGTTGAATTAAAGGTGAATTAAAATATATTCGAGTAATTTTCAATAGTGTAGTATTTATTGATATTACTAGGATCATGCTGTTTGTTAGAAAAGTTAACTAAAGGTAGAAAACTAAGAAAGTTTTAGATAAATACATTTTTACCACTGCTGGTATGGCCAAAATCATACACGTATATTCTCATAAAGGTAAGACCTACGCAATGCTTGTGCCTCTATTTCAGTTTTGGATAATTTGAAGAAAGTGATAACTTGTAAGAATGTTGGGTTAATATTTATCGAATCTGTAAAATATCACAAAATTCCGATTGAAAAAATTTAAAAAATACTCCTGTTTGGCAGGACATTATACCTTGAGTATTTGCGGACATGGTGAACAGTCAAAAGGTGGTTATATGCATTAATCCCCGTCTGACGAAGGATCAAATATTGGCGGAATGTTAAAAACTATAACCGTAAGAATGCCTAATGTAGAAATGAATTGCAGAGATAACAAAAATCACTATACTGTTACTGTAAAAATTATAGTACAAGTTGCAAATGCGGTATATCTACCAAAGGTCATTAAAATGATAAAACTCACCAGATATACATGCATTACAACAATGAATTCCTAAAAGACTAGAAAGTGGCTAGTTTTAAAGATTTGCAAAATGTAATTGCCTGCATGTTGCTATAGTTAGTTCTGTTAGAAACAAATCTTTAAAATTAGCCACTTTCTAGTCTTTCAGGAAAATTTCTTGCAGTTTTAATTACAACAATAATGAAATTGAGGTTGAAGTTTACTCTTAAATTTCTTGAACTTTTTTCAATAAAATGCAATTTTACAACTGGCAATGAAATATATCACCAAAAGCAGTTATGCTAAAAAAAAAAATATGAAGCACAGTAGATAATTCGGGGTCTCATATTTAAGGGGTCTACCTGTGACATATATACGTCTAAAATAAATTTTAGGCATAAAATTTAAAAAAAATTAGGAATTAACTGTCTATTTCATATAATTTTCCATTCGCCAATTTTTAAAATTAATTAAAAAACTTTACCAGATTTATCAGAAATTCAGAATATATACTGTAGTATTTACGAACGATAGTTGAAATACACGTAATGGTCCATAATATTGAATATATAAGAAATATTTACACATACAAGTGTATTGGACATAGTACTAGACTAACTAGACTACTAGAGCAAAAGTACCAGTAAGTTTAATGTTACGCATGCGCAGCGCCTACTTCAACTAAATGTCATAGCAACCAAATATTTTGTGCGCCTCCACTTCCTTACCTTATCAAACTATTGCTTGCTGATATACATGTGTAGCCAGTGTAGGGTATAACAATTATAGCTGAATTACCCGAACTACAGTACGTATAAGTTCATTCCATGAGGGCTAGCGGAAAAATTCAAAACTTGTTTCAGTGTTATTTTCACGTACTACAACTATAGCATGCAGCAATATATTCTACGTACGTTGATGACTCATTCACTCGTGAAAGCACTTAATTTAGACTAGCTTATTTTTAAAAGTTTACAAAAATGGACCTGTGGCGAGGCTCGTGGAGAGCGCGAAATCTTGAATGGTCCAGTTATCTTCAGTTAAAACTTTAAATCATTCTCCGTAGAAATTAAACAGCACGCCTTAAAAAGTCAGTCGAACTTGAAAATGTTTGGAAAAGTCAGGGACTACCTTTGGAAAACGTCAGGGAAATTCAACGTATTAATGTTGTCACAATCCAAAAGAAAAGGTTTCGCAAATTTTTCCTCTGAAATTGATGCAAATTCAGAGGAAAATTTTGCGAAATTGTCAACGTTTTCCGAGGAGATATTTACAACGTTTTTAACCTTAGTATTCCGAGGAGAAATTTTCAAAATTGTCAACCATTTCCAAGGATATACAAAGTATATTTTCAAAAATTGTCAACCATTTCCAAGGATATACAAAGTATTTGCATGTACAAAGATTTTAACCTATTCCGAGGATAAATTTGTCAAATTTTCCACGTTTACCGAGTACAAATGTTCAAAATTTTCAACAGTTACCAAGGACAAATTTTTAAAATTCTCAATTTTTTCGGAGTACAAATTTTTCAAAATTATCATTAGTAAACTTTGCAAAATATTGAATATTGTCCTGTACCGATATTGCAGAATTGTCGATGACATTGTCATTGCTCAGGGAAATTTGTTTAAAAACCTAGCAAAGTCAGGGAAGTTGAAAATGAAATTTCTGGGGGAACACTGTTAAATAGGGGATTTTTCTTTTAGGCTTTTTGTATGAGTTTTCTAACTCGCTTCTCTTAAAAAATGTTCGTAAAATAGATCGTTTAAAAAGATTCAAAACGGGACTGGCATTAAGTATTAAAAAAACGAAAACTGCGATCTACACCTAATTTTTTTATTCTCAAATATACAAGTCAATAACAAAATAAACGTCCGTTTTTTTGTAAAAAAGGCAACTTTCAAGTCGTACTTAAAGGTACGAAATACATCATCGTGCAAAATAAACAAGATGTCTACCAATCCATCAATCTGACTGAGCTTATTCGAAATATTTCGATAGCGACATTTCTTACCCAGTGCTTGGTTATCTTATTCGTATATAGATATCGTATAAAAAAGATGCATCACGCTGCTTTCAAAGCATGTATTAGAGCCAGATCAGGGTATTCAGACAGAAAATTTGCGAATCGCACTTCGGCAGCCTCAAAGTCAGGCAAAAAAAACCAAACAAATGACATGAACTGGTTTAAAACCAAATAAAAGCAGCCTTGAGTAAATTTTAAACCAGCCAAGAATGTGAATTTTGTACACTTGATTTCACAACTGCTAAAGTGCGATTTGCAAAGCTTTAATTTCAATTTTGAATAATCCTATTGTACGTTTTCTAATATTCTGATCATAAGTTAGTCGCACTGCGATGCAATTTCACATCAACCTATATAAACTTAAATTGAATGTGAGCGTGGCATTTTAAACTTTTAGATACTTACGCCCAACAGTCCCTATGTAACCACAATGTGCATTTTACTAAAATTGCCACAATTCCGAAAGTTGGAAAAGAAAGGAAAACAGCATTTTGGAACCAAAACGCGAACAAATAAAGTGTTTTGTGACAATACGACGCACTCGTTGCATCTTCATATTCTGGCTGATTATACGGATAAATCATAAAACAGCCTCGGGTTTCCAACGAGAACAAAATACAATGAGTTTACGGAAATAAGTAAGTGGACATTTTGAAAAAAAACCAAAAGGCATGCAAATTAGATCAGGAGCAGATTAGGATTTATACTCACCGACAATAAACCATATAATCAACCAATAGCCAGTTAAAATAATCAGGGAGGTGGCTAAAGATTCATTTGATTCTTCAGAGCAATTTGGACATCTGAAAATCAACGCTAAGATAGAAGCAAAGGCAGCAAACGATCCGAAAACGATGAGATATATGGGGATTTTTGGCTGCACGTTGCATTTATAGAAATACAGCGTACCTGAAAAAAATGACAATCTGAAAAATGTGGCAATCATATACCATTGTGATGGTTTTAATAGCTGAATTCGAATAGTTTTCCCTCTTTCCAGAGTTGCAAAAGTCAACCGATTTTTGCATTACAAAAAGTCAAAATTGCTTCTTTTACTTTACCATTTTTTTGTAAATTAGAAAACACCATGTGGCATTAAGCAGATAAAATTAAATATTGGCTTAGCCCGCAATGATATTAAAAGTGCTATATAAGATATACCGGGATAAAGGGGTTCCTCACGTACTCTAGCTATTGGCCCTTCTCAAAATTATGATGTCAATGCAGGTTGATGAAAAATAGAAAATGATGCAAAATGAAAAACCATAACCTTTGAATCTTTACGCCCTAGATTTCAGATTCTTGCCGAATAATTAATATATAAAATAAATTATAATTAATGGGCGAATTTAAAATTTGATAAAAATAGCCGAAATTGTTGAATAAATAA
>JAQGAO010006422.1:0-12326 GCA_034697705.1 Ommatoiulus sabulosus | reverse complement strand
TGGGCCAATTTTGGTATATGTTCCATATATACCAAACATATTTTAAAATATATTTTCCAGATATATTTTTTCCATATAACATTATTAACCATTAATTCCTGGTTTCTAATTATATTTAAAGATGGTATACGGTAAATTGCTATGAAAAAAAGTAAACATACACCTAATTATATTCAGAAAAGTAATGTAATTCTATCGAGACAAAGTCACCTTAAATTCATTTATAAAATGACACGTTCCCCTAATCACAGCAAAATTACCTGAAAGATCACACCCATTTTTTAATTTGCATTTTATAATTAATATAACATATGTGTAAATGAAAGTTCAGCATTCCAGCTTCATATTGCAGTGGATAGTTATACATTGTGTACACAAGTCTCAGTTGATTATTAACATTTATTGTTTGCATCTATTACAATTTATGGCATTAATTTAATGATACATAAACCGATAGATATCATTTTAAAGACAAACACCCTGGCCATCAAATTCAAGCGGGGTCTAGAAAAGAAGTAGCATAATTTCCATCATTAGAAGTAAGTTAATGACGTCATCAATAATTAAAATATTTTTAAGACTTACTGCTAAGGTGCTATAGCTACCATCAGGCTTTTTAAAGCAACATCGTAGTCCAGTTTTACATTCTAAGCCTCGTTTTCCACCACATACCGGATGGCAGCTGCCAGATTTGGTATTCTTGAAATGGCAAAATTTAACGGAAATTGAAATGAAATAAATCTGAAATGTACAAACTTGGAAAAAGACTTTTGAGTAATAACTTACAGGTGTATGAACGCATTGGAAGTCAGTGTTGCATTCACCGGTTGATACGCATTTACACTTTGTTGGTTTCACCACACATTCCTCGTCCTGTACAAGTACGAAAAACATTCTTTGAATATTATCATGACACAAAAAGCACTGTCATTTTTACGTAGGGTTACTCCAGAAATTTCATATTCAACTTCCCTGACTTTTTTCCAGGTTTTTTTTAAACAACTTTCCCTGACCAACAACAAAATTGACTTTGCCTACAATGTTATATCCAGTTTTGCATCGATATTTTGCAAAATTAGCGTGAAGAGTATTTTGAAAATGTTACATATTTGCACGTTTGTACCCTGTAAAGGCTGTAAATTTTGAAAAATTGTACCCTGAGAAGCTGGGGAATTTTGCCAATTAGTCCTCAGAATCTGTTGAAAATATTGAAAATTTCTCCTCGGATACTTCAAAATTTTACGAATCTATACTCAAAATACCAGTCTCGGATCGACTTTTGAAAGAAGTATTGAGATTATCCACGACTCCCAACAAAAAACATTTGAAAATGTTGTAAATTTTTGCTCGGAAAAAATAAACCTGGAAAATTTCGCAAATTTGTGATAGGAAAACGTGCGAAATATCTCAAATTTGTGCTCGGAAAACGTGGAAGCATGTTTTCGGAAAGTGTCAAAATTTTGCAAAAATGTTTTCCGATATTGTTGAAAATTATACATATTCGTACCGAAATTTGTTTAAAAAGTTTGCAAATGGTGCCCCGAGCTAACCACGTAGAAGCATTCATTTTTAAATTGGAAGAACATTAATACGTTGAATATCTCCGACTTTTTCAAAATAATTAATTTTTCCTTAACTTTTCCAGAAATATTTAAGTTCCCCGACTTTTCTAGGTTTTCCAGATCTGGGGGAACCCTGACACATGTAGAAATTGGGTAAGAAACTTACGAGCTCTTGCGCCATTGCAGAAAAAACAAACAGCAGTGCTAAAACTGAAAAAAATAGCTTCATGATGTTTCGATCGACACAAACGTTTCGTTTCAATCTTCTGATCAACAGTTTGTTACATACTCTCGTTTGGAATTAATTTACCGACATCAGCATTTCAGATAATTCATTCATGACGCACCTCTAGTATGTCCACACGAGCTTATTGATTCAGGTGTTTAGAGGTCAGACTTTTTTAGGTTCCCTACCCGTTAAGGCCATTTGCAATCACCTGAAAAAGTTGAAAACACCGTCCCTTAATATTCATAATTTCTGAAAAAGAAACTTTTTCGGCGGTATTTCTCGTATTTGTGTAAAAATTAAAACAGTCATGGAGATTCTCATTTTTCCCGTGGTGCCCATCGTCGTCGATTGAATCTTTTTTCAAAGTTATTTATTTTTTTTAAAAAAAAAAAAATGAGAAATGCCATTAAAATTCAAATAGAAAATTATCCTAAGAGACAACTTAGGAATCATGAGGCATTTTTTTTTTGTGGAAATTATGAATATGAAAATCTTATTACAAACATGTATAGTTCTCAATAGCAATATTTTTTGGAAAGATTTATCACGGTGTATCACAGTGGTTAGAACTTATATCTGGTAGATCCCCTGACATGAGTACATTACGTAGATCTTCATTCGATGCTGTTGGAAAAATTGAACACACAATTATTTTTAACAATCAAATTTAATACCATGAAGCTCGGATAACGGTATACACTATTCTGGCAATAAATATACTAAATATAATGTGGAAATTTCTTCTTTTGAGATTACAGTTTTCGGTATAGACGAGCAATATTTGATAGATAAGGACAAGCAAAAACAGGCGAAAATGTCAATTAATTCATGCACAATTTCAAACCACCTTGAATTTACACCACCCAACTCCGCAATTCTAAATCTTAAATAAAAGAAAATGATAAAAATGGTCAATCGCGATGAGTGGATGGTTTCGTAACAACTCTTTTTCACCATATATCAACAAAAACTTAAAGCCTAGTACAGAACAAGGAAACATTTTTACGAAACATTTGTTTCGTATACTTTTTTCCAATATTTTCCATGTCTTTATTGTTGAATTTTGCGCGTTCAATTTATCCAAATTGTCCAAGTTTTTATCGTTCAATTTTACAAAATCTTGCATGTTTTCATTGGTCAATTTTGCAAAAATGTTCTAATTTTCGTTGGTTAATTGTGCATAAATTTCCACATTTTAGTTGGTTAATTTTGCAAAGTTTTCATTGGTAAATTTTGCACACTGATTGAACACTAAAATTGAACACTTGTAAAAATTTTCCACATTTTTATTGAAGAATTTAGTCAACTTTTTCACGTTTTCTTCATTGATCAAGTTTGATGCAGGCAATTATTTTGTATATAAATACAAAATATTAATATATTATTAAATATGTTTTTATCAAAATTTACCATAAGGATAATTCATACTTGGAGTTTGAAGAGGCTGAATTTCCCTCCCCCCCCCTTCCTCCCTTTCTCCCCACAGAAAAAAATTATCTAGAAAACAGAAAATGTGTTTCGTGACAAATGTTTCGTACGATTCGTTGGTCCATACTAGGCTTAAGATTTGTGAGATTTAATGCCCCGTCTTAACAGGTTGTACAATGTAGCAAAGATTTAAATAAGGTTGAAAAGTCATTAACTTTTGATTTTCATACCACTGTCTGCTAACATATAACTGGCCATTGCATTTCTTTGGTTTCTAAAATGACATTCAAGATTATCGTAATTAATTAACAAATGATTATAAAAAGTAGTTTAAAAATTGCTTTAAAATTTTGAAATAAATAGTTCCAAAAATATTTTATAATTTTAAGAAAGTAACATTAGCTTTCGAAGATAATCCCGAAAACGGTACGTGGGTGCATTTTACTTTTAAAACGTCACAATCTTAGTTAAAAAGTCCCAATAAATATGTGCGATCTCGTAATACTGTATGTGACCTTTGACACTGATATGCAGATCGTGTAACGTTTAAATATACTGAAGTGAAGAAGTTTTAAAAAGTGGAATTGATATTGAATTTGGGTAACATTTTGTTAGAAATGAGACTGCCGATGTAATTGTATACATTGATAAAATACTACCATTCAGTATAAGTAACATCAAAAATCGATTATCACGTACATTTTTTGAAGTGAAATTGTGGACATATAAAATGTAGAAATCGGTACGTTTAATTATGCCACGGATAAAATAATAGGGACAAAATAGTAGCAGCTAGATTATGCTTTTTTAATAATATCGCACTGTTTCTAAATGGGCTTAGATGTTAAGGTATACGCGTTTTAAGGGATGTCCTGGTGGTCCATCCTCTACGGGAATTTTTTCCCGAAGATAGTTTTAGGCTAAAAATGAAATATTTTCGTTGATTTTTGCATTTTTGAAGATAATCATAGGAAATTACCAGAAATTTGGAAATTCTCATCGTTGAATTCCCCACGTGTCAATTGTTAATTAAAACAGGGTTCACCCAGACCTGGAAAACCTGAAAAACTCACAATCCAGAATTAATAATTCCACGTGGTTAGCTCAGGGCACATTTGCAAAATTTTTAAAATTTCTTTTTCTGAAGACATATTTGTAAAGTTTTTAACCTATTCCGAGGATAACTTCGCAAAATTTTTAACAGTTTCCGAGTACAAATTTACAAAATGTTCAACAGTTTCCAAGTGCAAATTTGTCAAATTTTCAAAATTTGTTCATGCTAATTTTGTCAAACTTTAAATTTTCTTCGTTAATTTTGACATTTTTTTTTAAATTGTCATTAATTGTCATTAGTAAATTCAGAAAAATATTGAATATTGTCTCATGTCGATTTTGCAAAATTTTGAATAACTTTGGCATAGGTCAATTTTGACATTGTAATTGGTCAGGGAAATTTGTTTAAAAACCTGGAAAAGTCAGGGAAGTTGAAAATGAAATTTCTGGGGGAATCCCATAAAATGTTTCGTTCACTGGTTGCACGTAAGCATATTTTGGAAATTAAAATAATTATTTTGAGCAAAAATTAACGAAGATAACGAAGGGAAATTACTAATTATTACGAAATTGACTTATTTAATAATTCTCGAGTCATAATACTTATTCCTGTT
This sequence comes from Ommatoiulus sabulosus, assembly GCA_034697705.1. Classification (NCBI taxonomy): domain Eukaryota; kingdom Metazoa; phylum Arthropoda; class Diplopoda; order Julida; family Julidae; genus Ommatoiulus; species Ommatoiulus sabulosus. Next base: position 7,440 of record JAQGAO010006422.1, on the reverse strand, counting down.
GAACGTATTGACCACCGGAGGGTGCTTTTTGAAATTAAACTCAAATTTTTAATTAATTTTTAATTAAAGCTTGGGAAATTTGAAAATGTGAAATTCGCAATTTCTGCTTATTTGCCTTCATTATCTGTAAAAAAATAAAATTGATCGAAAATATTTAAATCGACGCCTGAAATTATCTCTCAAAAAAATCCCTGTAGAGATTTCACCAGCCCAGTAAGCTCGCAAATGAAATTTTAAAAAAAAGTGCTCCAAAAGTTATATCTTACAAAATCCCGATATAATGTCACGGAATTTAGTTTTAAAACTTAAAACATCCATAAAGGTTTTTCGATAGAAATTTTGAGAAAATAAACCGTCAATCCATTCTGCATTATTTTGCGGGTCATCGGACATTCGGACTAATATTATAGGAACATTCGCTGAAATCGAAAAAATGAAATTCAATATTTTTGGTAACTCATTGAGCGATATGAATTTCCGAGTGTTTTGTTCGTACGTTTTTTTCGAAAAAAAAAACAAATGAAAAAAAAATGATGCTTTAATGTTTGGATGGAAATTTCTAAGTCACTCGTTTCCTCGTTACGACACGTTAAATGCAGACATCTCGCCACAAACCATCGCAGATTAATTCCTCCAAAAATGGACGTTAGGTTCCTCGGAATGGACATTAGGCAACCTGCTCGTATTTAGCCTTATTAATATTCCTTGCTAGACAACACGACAAGAGAACTCCGATCAGCTAGAAATGAACGAAACAAAAGCGTTAGATGGGAAGTTTTTTTTAACTATTTTTATCTAATTAATGTATATTAATTTTAGGATGCACATTGTCTTTCTCTCGATCAGAGATTCTAGCACTCAAATTGAAAAGAAACGAGTTTTTGAAAATTGGTATTGGATCGGAACACCTAATGCATGTGTTAAAATGCATCGATGAGAATATAATTACGGAAATTGGTTTTGAAATCAATGAAATGCATCCATGAGAATGCAATGACAAGAATACAATTTTGAAATGCATTACACGTGTTCTAATCGGCACATTTTCAAATGTACGAGGGGTGTTCATAAGTTTCCACAATCATTTTCTTTTAAAATCAACTGTAGCCTATGGATTAATTTAATGAAATTTGGTAGAGAAATCCACATAAACGTCATCTATTATTCAAATAAATAACCATTTTGTTCGGTGCATTTTTGACATCGAGTGTATGCCTCGCTCAAAAAAACGTTTTACGCCTCGGACATTCGTTGAGACACTCAACGTCCACTTCTCTCACCATCTTTCGCACTCCAAGACCGAACGTTCGGACATTATTCGGACCGCCGGTCCTTAAACGCGTCACGCATTTCTGCTCCCGAAATGCCTTGAAAGTTTAAAAAACTTCACTGAGCCACTATTTCCTCGGGCGCCATCTTTGCGCACCAATTTTAAAAGCAGGTGTAATTTTTGAAACGTATCTTTTAATGAATAATGATGCGCGTTCAGGAATGATGGAACCAATTTTTCCAACAAATTTCATTAAAATCCATACAGACTTGTTTTTCTTAAATGATTGCGGAAATTTAACGAACTCCCCTCGTATGTATTTTTAAATGATATCGATAAAATATTTTTTAACAAAAATCCATTCAAAGCAAGAGTAAATACAGTTTTGACAGTATCCGAAGAAACGTTTGGGAAAGACTTTGTGCGCGGTCTGTACGTGCATACCTGGAAAAAGGCAAATCCCAAGGCTGCTCCTCCGATGGCACCGATATTCGAATCCACGAAATTTACAACAGTGGAGTAGCATCCCTGTAACAATACAAAAATGGAAACGTTCGCACATTTTTGTAATAAAAGTAGGGGCAAACATGAATCGATGAACATAATGCGTCCCAGAAAACTTGTTAGTTACTCGAATATCCTTACGTACTTTGAACATGGTTTATCCTTCATTTAATCAGGGTTTGATCATGTTATTATTTAAATGCTGGAATACGAATCGAACTTACGGTCAAATAGATATCCTTCAGCGTAGACTTGGTCAGATCCTTATGGCGACAAATGTCCTTGTTCACTTTACAGCATGACTCGGGAACCGAAAGAGTCTTATTGGCCCAAGGAGTTTGAAACCAGTCGGAGTATTTGTCTTTGCCGCAGCAGTACAACTATTGGAATCAAAAGAAAGCAGGATTTAGCAACATTTCTAAGAAGGGCATTCAAAGATTCCCACATTTAATGCATTTATAATAAACGTTTTTAAAAGCCATTCAAAAACGATGTCCGCAAAACTTGCCCAAAATTGGACTCCCCCTCCCCCCCTGTCCCCATTGTGTCTGGTCAATCAGGACTATTCACATTCGGACGTCCGAACCTTTAAAAAAAATTGCATTCGAAAAATTTTGAAAGTTTGGCAAATTTGTATTCGAAAAACGTAAATTTTGTACTCTGAAAAGGTTGAGAATTCTGCCAATTTGTCCTCAGAATCTGTTGGAAATTTTGCAAAATTCTTCTCGGAAACTGTTGGAAATTGTACAAATCTGTACTCGAAATGTATCCCTCCATAATGAAGATTTGTCCTTTGGAAAACGTGGAAAAGATTGAAAATTTTGCGAACTTGTACTGGGAAAATTTGAAAGTTAGAAAATGGACCCTAAGCTATCCAGGACTTTTCCAGGGCTGGGGGTACACCCTGTTTATTGACTTTTACTGACTTTTGCAACCGATTTTATATGGCATTTTTTTCAAGTGGACTTCCGAGTTGGTCATAACCCCCTCCCTTCCCCTGTCCACATTGTGTCCGTGACTCAACCCCACCCCCTACATGAGGAAGTCCTTTTTGAATGGCTCCATATTAGAAAATTTCATTTCTGAGGATGCATTTTTAAAGATATATTTTAGATATGGTACTTTAAATATTTAAGTTAGGTTTCGTCATTTACCGTGGATTGCAGTTGATCTACAACGTGTCGAATATTTGTGTCGTGGTCATATTTGATCATAGATTTGTTGAGTCCTTCCTGAAATCCAATTCCTAGCTAAGAACATAAATAAAATTATATTTACGATAGTTAATACATGTACAGAGATTTTTTTAAGAACTATTGCTCTCATCCTGTATCTCTATTCGTGGAACTGGGAAACTTATCTAAGCAATTTTCGATAATTTTGCCAATATTTGACAGTTATTTAAATTTTTCTGGAATAACTAACGTTCAACAATTTAACAAATTTTACAACAAAAAAAATTGCAAATTTTGAAAAAATTAATGCCACAATTTCGCTAGTATATTCGACAATTTTGGCACTTTTTCGAAAAAGTCCGAAATTTTGTCAAAAAAGTCAAAAAATCTTCGAAACTGTCGAAAATTTGCAATATTGTCGAAAAATTCGCAAAATTTCTGAAATTAAATTGGCGATATTGTCGAAAAAGTTGCCAAACTGTCAAAAATATGCAACACTGTCGAAAATTGGAAAAATAGCCTCGATCCGGGAATATTCAGTCATCAATTTTAGTCATGATCGAAAATTTTCTTGGGCTAAATACTTATTCTGATCCAGCGACTGATGCTACGATAGGATCGACGATGAACGACTAAATCAGTCGTTTTAATTTAAGAATGACTATTTTAGTCATGATTGAAAATTTATTCGACTCATGTCCAACTCTGGCAGAAATAAACTTCCGGAATACCTTGGCTTTGTAAGCGTAGCCGGAAATTCCTGCACTTAGCTCCACTACGAAGACCACCATCAAGAAAGCTGCGAACTATTCAGAGATGAAAAATGTGAAAACAATGTCGGGGTTATGGTCAACGGGCCAAGATTGACATTCTCATTGTACTTACCAAGTATAAGAGCGCGGGTATTCCTTTGTAAGTGCAACAGCAAGCGAGACTGCCCACCAAAATGATGAAACAACCTGAAATGAAATTCGACAATTTAATTTGGTAAAAATAATTAAATAATAAATAGAAAGTAAATAATAAATGGCATTACCGGTTCCTATGAGAACGTAAGCAACGGCGCTGTTGTAATTAGTCGTTAGTTCCATGTATTTGTAAAGGTCAGCCTGCATCCATATTCCAGCAATGAGGATCCCAATTCCGGTGAACTATCAAATATTTACAAAATAATTACCAAGTACGTAAGGTTATACAAACTGAGTATGTTTTTGGTGACGCCAGAATCAAAATGGCGTCTTTTTTTTTTGGAGGATGGGGAGGGGTGCTTTGGGATCCGTGGTTTCATCTTGGGTGGTTTTTAAATAAGAATATATTTGCATAGATTTTTAAATTTTAAGAGGTCAACTATATGGGATTATTAGGCCACTTTATTTCGAATTGTATGTAGATCGTGTTGATGACCCCATCATTCATTGGTAGCTTTGTCAAGTTGGACAAAAATTGATATCGACCCAGCGCAGCGCTTCAGAAGTGGCACAACTTAAAAATCTTCAATTTTTGGTTAAGACAAACAAAATGAGTTGTTTAGTAAAAACGACCCATCTTAGCTTTAATGCTCTGTCTAGTGACTTTTGTTATAATAATCATTGTAATTTTTTGAAACAAAATCGCAAATGTTTAAATAAGATTACCATGTTTTATAGAAAACAAAATCGCGAATTTTTGAAAATAAAGTCGACAATTTTGAATAAAAGCTTTCTCAAATTTTTGAAAACAATCGCACATTTTTAAATAAAATTAAAGTTTTTGAAACAAAACCAAACAAAAAAAAAGCTACATTTTTGAATAAAAAAAATCGCTAATTTTTAAAAAAGATTTTCAATTTTTTTTTAAAAAAAATAAAAACCTGCACATTCAAAATTCGCAAATGTTTACGCTGAAATTCTCAAATTTTAAAAAAAAAAATTCGCAAATTTTGAAAAACAAAAAAAACATTACCACATTTTTGAAAACAAAAATCGCAAATTTTAAATAAGATTCTCCATTTTTTTAAAAAATAAAAACCCGCAAATTTCTGAACAAAATTCGCAGATGTGTAACAATTCACAAATGTTTACACTGAAATCGCAAATGTTTAAAATAAAATTCTCATATATTTGAGCGAAATTAGCAGATGAGTGAAGAAAGATTGTCGCAAAAAATTTGGCACATTTACATGGAAAATAAAAAAAAATTAAAACTTTTTGTCACGGTATAGGTTTTTGATAGCTTTTGGCTGAAGGACTTTCAAAGTCACTCGTAATAAAATTTGAAAAGGAACAATTATGAGTTGTGTCACTTCCATTAGTCCTTTAAGCGTACAAAAGCCAATGTTAATCTCGTAACAATATCATCTAATGTCTGCACCCCTTTCTACTTGCGAATTATTGATCATGTGAGAAATAAGTCAAAAGCCCGGCCTATTAGACAACGTTATGCATTTTTTTACGAACATATAAGATCGATAAATAGCGGTCATAACTCCATCTAATGGATCAAAATTGGCCACTTTCAACAACAGGAACAAAAGTAATATAACGTTGAAACTGACTGTTGCGTGCTACGTGTTGGCATTGTGCCTTTGTCAATATTTTGTATTGCTCATCTACTGAAAAATTTAATAAAATGCAGAGCTAAAATATACAATGATTCATCTACCTAAAGCATAATACCGTACAATAAATTATTTCTACCATTTTCTTTTTAAAGAAATACTTCAACATTAATAAAAAAATGTAAAAACTGTTGAAAATAATTAGTAATTTACTATAAAAATTGCGAAATTTTCTACGAAAAAATACAGGGTACCCCCAAACCTGGAAAACCTGAAAAAGTCAGGGAACTTAGAAATGTCTGGAAAAGTCAGGGAAGAATGAATTATTTTGAAAAAATCAGGGAAATTCAACGTAGTCATGCATGTTGTCACGATCCAAAATTAATGCTTATTCGTAATTACATTTTTCGTATTGCAAATTTTTCAAAATTTTCTCAGTACAAATATTCAAAATTTGCAACAGTTTCTGAGGGGAAATTTGCAATATTCTCTACGTTTTCCGAGTAGAAATTTGCAAAATTGTCCAGGTTTTCCGAGTACAAATTTGAAAAATTGTCGACGTTTTCAAAGTACAAATAAAACTATGTTTTAAGTTATTTTTTTTTAAATTATTAAATATTTTTAATTTTTTTAAACGAAAGAATTTAACTTATTTTTTTAATTAATGGCCTTAGGCACATGTAGATGAATCGTTTTACAAAGTTGAAAATAAATCTAGAAATCTTAAATTTAAAATTAATAAATAAATAATATGATTTATCGTCGTTATCTATAGGCAAATAATTTTACTGAAACGGTATAATAAAGCTTATCCGTTATTAAAATATTCATCGACCTTCCAATGACCTCTTATTTTTCAGTAGGCCTATCATTTTAATATAAAATGAAAAGCTGCATAGGATGCTCGACAATAAATTTTACCTTGTTGGCAATGTTACTAATGACATCATGATCTCGCGTCATTTAATGTCAAAAAAATGTCAAATAATTTGTCCATATTTCTTTATGAATTGCCCCTTAATTAATTTGGAATCGAGATGTCGGGTCATAAATATTAAATGCCATATTACGCGTCATCGAGGAACATGCATTTTGGAAAAGTTAATTTCTGATTCAAATATTCAAACGTATGACAAAATAATTGAATTTTTTAACAAAAAAAAATTGATTTTCTTAATGAGATTATCACGAAGATAGATTTAGACATACAAATTAAATAATTGGGATAATTATTGGGATTTCCTAAGTGTTCCTTTAAAGTGAAACTAAAACTTCATTTTAATTTCGTACAACAGGGTCCCCGGACTCCCCCCAGACCTGGAAAACCTGGAAAATTCAGGGAAGAATAAATTATTTTGAAAAAGTCAGGGAAATTCAACGTATTAATGTTGTCACATTCCCAAATTTAATCTTTTACGTGTTTAGCTCGGGGCCCATTTGCAAACTTTTTAAAAAAAAACTTTCAGAGGATAAATTTGCACAATTTTCATCAATCTCAGATGGTAAATTTGCAAAATTTTCAACAGTTTCCGAAGACAAACTCGCGAAGTTTTTCACGTTTTCCGAGCACAAATTTGCAAAATTTTAAACTGTTTTCGAGTATGGATTCATAAAATTTTGAACAGTTTCCGAGTTCCAATTTTCGAAATTTTCTGCCTTTTCCGAGTACAAATTTGCAAAAAATGTCAAATTTAGTCGATTCCAACTACATGTATGAAAAATTTTCAAAAACTTTTCACGCTAATTAATTTTTCAAAATATCGACACAAAAATTTGCAAAATTTGTAAAAGATTAAATTTGGGATTGTGACAACATTAATACGTTGAATTTCCCTGACTTTTTCAAAATAATTCATTCTTCCCTGAAATTTGCAAAATTGTGGATAACATCGGCATAGGTTAATTTTGTCATTGGTCAGGGAAATTTGTTTAAAAACCTGGAAAATTTAGGGAAG
>JAQGAO010006421.1:0-12328 GCA_034697705.1 Ommatoiulus sabulosus | reverse complement strand
TTAGTGGAGAGTATTTCAACATTTACGCTTACCCCACATTCGTAGCATCTGGATTTATCAACGTAATTCTTGCGCCTTATGAATTCAGATGCCCGTCCATTATCGACAGCTATGCTACATTTCAATCGTCTTCCAAACATCTCAAATGAATATAAATATCAAGATCAGCCTTCAATTTATACATACATATCCTAAAGGTTTCTAAATTCCTCACCTCTTTGTTGTGAATTGCTCGCACCGCCGCAAAAGCAGATTCTCTGTTTAAGTATAACACAAAAGCAACTCCCTTGCTTTGCCGCGTTTGCTTGTCTTTAACGACGGTAATTCTGTTGTTAAAATACTAGTATGTATATTACGAGCTCAGACATATGGGGCATGCACATGACACTCAAGCTGTGACTCAAGTTTTTTAGGGAAAATGAATATACTGTAGCCTACTTACTTGACCACTTGTCCATACATCTCAAAGATTTTGTGAAGATCATTGTTGGTAAACGAAAATGGAAGATTTGCCACGTAAACTGTGCTTTTACTAGGTGCTAAACCACCACTCATATTTTCCCCGGTTTAAAATGGAGTCCTTTTCAAACGCACAGAGCGCATGCGCAAATACCTATACGCCACCTAGCGGCAAAACCCTCATTACTTCAGGCTGGGAAGAAAATGAATGAAAATGCGGTATTTGTAAAACAAAAGACAGAATACATGTACATGCAATGTAAATTAGCAGATAATAAACATTAAAACAGGCAAAGCCCCTGCAAGCCCTTCAAGATTATGACGCTTTAGCTATATACAGCATGCTAAAAAAAAGTTCATCCCCTGCTGTATTGCTTAGCATTAACTGTACATGTAACTTCCAAAGGTAATGTTAATAACATTGTAAATTAAATGTAGGCTACATTTTTCACCTCTTTAAACTCGTTTTTTACCAGTTTTTAAACGTTTTTGAGAATCCATGCGTCGAGACAAATCGAATGAGCATAAAATCGAACAATTTGGAGAATATCATTTTTATGATGAAAATCCAATTAAAAAAAAGTAGGATTTTATCGCTTTTAAAAAGTCGAAAAACAATTTTGAAAACGTATTTGTTTTCAATTTAAACTCAATTTTCGACCACCGTTTTTCAACGTTTCTTGGAATATCAGGGTTCCCCAGAAATTTCATTTTCAACTTCCCTGACTTTACCAGGTTTGAAAAAAATTTCCCTGGGAAATATATTTTTTAAAATTCACTAACGACAATTTTGAAAATTAACATAGAAATTTTTTTAAAAATTAAAACAAACTTGCATGAAAATTTTTTAAAATGAGAAAATTTTGTATTCGGAAAATGTTAAAAATTTGTGCTTTATTATTTACCACTTTTTTAGTGGGAAATTTTGCAATTTTGTACACGGAAAATGTGGAAAATTTTGATAATTTGTATTCGGAAAACGTGGAATTTTTTTGCTAATTTGTACTCGGAAAACGTGGAAAATGTTGCTACCTTGTACTCGGAAAATGTGGAAAATATTGCACCGATACTTTGTCAATAGATTTTGACATTTTGCAATTGGTAAATTGTGTTTTGCATTTATTTTTTGCATATATGTAAATAAGTGTTCTAATAAAATTCTGAGAATATTTTTGAAACAATTTGCTGGTTTATTTAAGAAAACTGCATGTGAGAAGGGAGGAAATAAGAAGATGGAGAAGTTCGTTATTAGGCCTAACTTTTTGGACTTTCATTTGATCCATTCTGGACATCAGTTCAAAATCAGAACAAACAACTCGCTTAATCCGCTACTAAACGAGTTTTTCTTCCGATTTTAAACCATTAGTATATTTTAATAAAACAAAATCTTAGACATACTGTACCTCTCTTCCATTGCCATTCCATTTTCGACCGCCGCCATGTTGATTCAGCCCTCTGAATGCTCTGACACACAAAGGCGCTTTTGACCAAAGCGCCTTTGTTTCGGATCACAATAAACACCTGTAATGGCGCTGAGCTTTTTAAAGAGCTTTCAGGAAGAAGCGCTTTCTGCTTCATGACGTCATTTACTGTGCGCACAGGGCGAGGTCTGATATACTACGATAATGACTGCTAGGTAAAACTACGAAAGGTAAGTTGTTTTTCTTATCTTATCATCGATTCTAGTACTATTTTATGATAAAAAATATCAGGTATTTCAGTTATGACATCTCCGTTATGAAAACATTTCAAAGCGAAGCGTTTCTATCAACAAATTGTGCGTTATAATCTTTTACCCACCTGTGCTTATGCAGGTGTGTGGAATTTGAAAAGGCGTGGCTTTTGAATGATAAACTTAGGCCTAATTTTGTTTTCAAACAAATCGCTTTTAAAGTTGATTTTACTCAAACCTGGTCAGTTTATAACGGAAAAAAGTGGTGAAATTGATTTATAACTTTATAGAAATGCCAAACAATTCGATCGATTAATTAATTCTCTTGAAATAACCCTGTATTGAATTTATAATAACTCGCGTATATATAAAAGAGACGTTATATCGACTTTAAAACACATTTCTCCATCGTAGTAAACAAAACTTAAGTGAAACTCCATAGAAAATTTGATAAAATCATCGAATCAGCTAGATTTCGAGGATGGAGCTAGAAATCTAGTAATTTATTCTTTAGGTGAAGCTGATGACTCACGAATCCCGATTAATCACGCACTAACCGAGTGAATTCCTGTAGAAATTCCACCCACCTTTACCTCAGGTTAAGGTACAGATTTGAAATGTTTTCTGAAACTTTGTAGATTTCGCGGTTCATCAACCTTCTTTCTTATAAAAAGTTTGTAAATTGTTAGAAAAATAATGGTTTATACTCTTCTATTTTTAGATGAAGCTTGTATTTTTTTGTATTCTGCTCTGCACTGCCCTGAGCATAAGTATGTATTATTTGGCAATTGCCCTGTCGAAAAGTATTCTGGGTCTGAATTTAAAATGACCTTTTAAATAACTTGCGTCCAAATTATTTATAGACGTGTTTGGGCAGGAAACAGAGTGCCCGAAAGGATGGGTGCTTTATGGACCCACTTGTTATAAATTTATTCGATCACCACTTAAGACGAGAGAGCTAGCATTTGGAGGATGCCAGGTAATATGTTTGTCACCAATGTTTTCTTTAACTTCAAACTAAATTTGTATTCGGTATCTATTTCTAATTCAGGCTGATTAAATTTCTTTTTCTCCCTTATTTTTCAGTTCTATGGAGCATTTTTATTAAGTGTGGATTCAATGGAGGAGCACTCTTTTATCTTAGATTGGCTTCGGGAAAATGATCCTCAGCATAGGACATGGTACACGAGTGGAGTAGATGTAGGCAACAATCAGTGGAGGTGGCAGGGAAATGATAGCCCATTTATTAATATGGAACAAGCATGGCTTCCTCAGCAGCAGTTTGTTAATATGAAATTCGCAGCATATAAGTAAGTAGAGTAATGCGTTAATTACTACATATTTGCACAGACTACTTGTTCCAAATTTATGATGCTTACTCTATATTTACTTTGTTTGTTAGCTATTCTGAAACGGCAGGTCGTTGGGGTTTTCTAAAGGTGCCTGGGTATCAAGAGTACCCATACATCTGTGAAGTACGAAAAGAATTAGTTTATGTGATTGCAAGAGAGGAGAGAGGATATGGTATGCATTTAATTTTTGCGCTTGTGTAGTGATGTCTCCAGGAAATCAAATAATACAATTTTATTTGCGGAAATAGATTATGGCCTTATCGTGAGAGATAAAGATCGTATCTCGAAAGCGCCTTATTTCATAAAGGAGCCTGAAAATGCAGTTTATGATATCTCTGCTCGTAACGATGTCAACGAAGTATCTCTCAGGTAGTTAGTTTATCTTTATACTTCTTTTGCTTAATTACTTCTTGTTAATTAATCATTATCTTTACTTCAGATGCCTGGCTGGTGGTTATCCTCATCCAACATATCGCTGGTTTAAGGAGGAGTACATCAATGACCGCCTTGTCCCTAAACCTATTGATCCTCTCGCAAATCCAAGAGTCACGCTATCCGATGGAACAATGAGTTTCTACAGACCTGAACAATTTGTTGATCGAGGAACATATTATTGCGAAGCTAGCAACAAGTTTGGGGTCATCGTTAGTCGAACCGCCCAACTAACATTTGGATGTAAGCATTTAAATTAAAAGTTTTTGTAATTATTTTGGAGACATTCAAGCAATTTTAATTTTGTTGAACTCTTGTCATGTTGTTGGAATTTTTTTTAAAAAATTTTTATTTAGATATTGGTCAGTTTAATCTTAAGAGGTCTACTGAATCTGGCCGAGAATTTTGGGGCAAGGCAATTTATTGTGATCCTCCTCAACATTATCCTGGTAAATTTATTATTATAGTAACATTTCTCATCTGCTTGATTTTTATTTGAAACAATATTTTAAGACAAGTGTCGTTTTTTGTGCATTAGGTGTAATTTATTATTGGGCTCGTGATTACATGCCAAATTTTGTGGATGAAGATAGGCGAGTGTTTGTGTCTCAGGACGGCTATTTGTATTTCTCATCGTTGGAAACGATAGATAGAGGAGAATATTCTTGCGTTGTTCAGAGCTCTGTTTCAGGAACTGGTCGTACTGGCCCATTTTTCACTCTAGAAGTCCAGTCATATTGTAAGTGAAATTAGTTTTTTTATGCTCCAGTTATTGAAACCAAGCTTTAGTAAACGTTTGAACATTTTGTCATGGACAAACATGTATATTTATATTCTCATATCATATACATGTATATAAAACTTCATTACGAATAGTAAAGTTGATTTCTTTCTCTCATATCATTTCAAACTATTGAAATGCTACGTGCAAATAGTTATGTTAACGATAAGATTTTGTGAGAAACTTTCCTTTCAAATTTACACCCGATATTAACAAATTTTCTGTATGGATATTTATTTCGCATGTTTGTTTATATAATAATAGCGAGTAATCAACAGCTGCAGTTTCCTAACAATTTCCCCAAGTCGTTTCCTGAAGCACCAATTGCTGGCGAAGATGTCCATTTGGAATGTCTGGCATTTGGATAGTAAGTGAATATATTTAGATGCTCTCATACCTCTTTGAATATTGTAAATTCTCTTCATTTTGATTTTTTTCCAGTCCTGTTCCATCCTACAACTGGACCAGAAAGGGCTACGCCTTACAGTTGCCACTTAATGCATCGATGACAAAGTATAATCGTGTCTTGGTACTTCCCAAAGTTGCTGTCGAGGATATGGGCGAATATGTGTGCACAGCAAATAATGGCCGGAATTCAATCTCATCTTCCGTTACTTTAAGCATTCAAGGTTTGTAAACACATGTTTGAACAAATTGATATCTAGATATATGAAGCGTACAAACATGCTCAGATTATGCGTGTAAGCATATTCTAATGGTGGCTGTGAGCCATTTACCTGTAATGCTAAGCTCGAGAATATTCCATAATCACAAAATGTTATAATTCCTCAATTTTTTAGTAAATCGAGGATAATTCAGAATGTACTGTAAAGTGAAGCATTATTCCACTACTTGTTTATCCTTTTTTTTTTCGAAATAAATACAGTAAATTAAAAAAAAAAAATCAGCTTGCCACAAAAGGGCTAAATAATTCGTACTTTTTAGATAAAACTATGAAAGTTTTTTTTAGAAGTATATATTGCAAAAATTTTGCTGATTACAATTTGCTTATTAGTTGATTGAACTACTCCAGATTATAATTTTCAACTTGTTTATTTCAGCAAAGCCAATATTCACAATCCCCCTGCAAGATTTGCATGCTGATGAGGGTTCTGAAATTTCTTGGAATTGTGAAGCGTTTGGAATACCAGAGGTTGGAATTGTTCTTGTTACACATATGTTGTCGCTAGACCATATTTTATGCAAGAAACTTATCTTCATTCTGTGATTCAGGTTCGTTACGATTGGCTGAAAAATGGGGAATTTCTTGGGCGTGTGTTGAAACCCGACGATGCACCAAGGTATGTGATAAGAGAAAATATTCTGACCATACGATACCTAAATCCGAGTCGGGATCAGGGTGTGTATCAGTGCAAAGCTACCAACCAACTAGGATCGACCTATTCTTCAGGAGAACTGAGAGTCTTGAGTATGTTTTTTACCTGTTGATTTTTGTATGATTGACAACAAAGCCAGAGAAATTGTTAACTAATAGTTTTGAATGCATTTAGCCTTGCCACCATCTTTTATGAAATATCCTTTGGAAAAAGAGACATTTGCCGCAGAGGGCGGAAATGTGACCATTGCCTGTAGACCAGAAGGTGCACCTACACCTAAATATGAATGGCGACGCAATGGACAACCTTTTGTTCCAGATGGGCGTAGAGTTGCAATCCTTCCCAATGGCTTTCTAACCATTAACAGCGTGCAAATTAATGATGAAGGACGTTACACGTGCACTACCTCGAATAAATATGGAAGAGCAGAAAGTGAGGGCAGCCTCTATGTATTACGTACGTATACAAGACCTTTTTTTAAGTATTTTTACTTGATATTAGCTGTATGTAAGAATAAGAATATCATGGATTGAAAAATCTCATTGGCAATTTTTATCATGTTTAATGTTTGGCTGTTTTCACCTTGTTTTAGGTCCTCCCAATTTTACTCGCAGTCCACCTCGTACCACAGTTGCTCGTGTTAATGACACACTCAAATTTTATTGTGAAGTTCAGTCGCCATCCGTTTTGGACCTTAGTTACGTCTGGATGATCAATGGAATTAGGTCCGATAATTATCCTCATCAGCGATTTGTTCCTGGAGCGGAAACTGGCAGCCTTATGGTCTATAATTTGACATTTTATGATATGGGATCATACGAATGTCAGGCCGTAACGCCCATTCACAAGATTAGGACTTCCACCGAGCTAGTTGTAGAAGGTAAGCTCTCACATTTGGTTAAGAAATAGAATTTTTAATGCAGGAAGAATTCATATCTGGAATAACCAATTTGATCAAAAATTGATGAAACTCTTAAGTGTGGGGAAGCGTGGTTTCGTGGGGAAATACAATTGTATTCATGATAAGCTGACTCCGGTGATTCTTTTTGAGAAACAATCTCAAATCACTTTCTATTGGTTTAGCAAAAATTACATTTGATTTTAATAATAGTTAAAAACTTATTTAGTGATATTTATATTCATTTCCTGGTAGTTATATCTGTAAAATATCTGGAGATGAATGGTCCAGTATTGTACCATTTAGCGCAAATTTTAATGCCTTTTATTTTACTTAGGTCCCCCAGGTCAACCTGGTGGCCTGCAGACATTCTCTACAGCTGGTAGGGATGTTCGTCTGCAATGGATGGATGGAGCTTACAATGGAAAAGCGATCACCTCATTTGATATTGAAGGGCGGACAGGCTGGAATCTCACTTGGGTAATCCTAATGAAAGGTGAGTAATTAGATTATACTGATTAAAGTCATCTCCTGGGAGTGACAGATTGAATTTGTACTTCTGGTACTAGCGACATGGTTATTTACTCTTTTCCCCTCCCTTCACCGCATAGATGTCATTCCAGCAATTAATCCAATGACTAGTATTCGCCAGGAAATCATCAGTGGAAGTATGCTTTCTCCTTGGTCTCAACATGAATTCCGTGTTATTCCCAAGAACATATATGGGTCGGGTCTTCCCAGTGCCCCTTCACCAGCCTACAACACGAAGCCAGATAGGCCATTCAAATTCCCAGAAAACGTTGGCGGTGGTGGTGGAAATGTGGGCGATTTGACCATCACGTGGACGGTAAGTTTCGGGAAACTTGGCTCACAATTGAATTTGTTCGCTTCCTCAGTGTGGAAATATAAGATAAACTGGTTGTGTTTAAGTAGTCATGTCATTTTTATTGAGTTATTTGGAGTGGCGTTTTTACATGCCTTTTCTGCATATATGTCCAAATAAAGAATTGTTCATTTGTTTCCATTTCTACAGCCACTACCACCCCAAGATTGGAATGCTCCTGGCGTTTGGTATCGAATCTTCTACAAACCCGCTGATAGGGGAGATTCCGACTATCGTAAGGAGGATCTTAAAGACATGGGCAACATTGGCTTGAAAGTGGTTGTTGTGGGAGACAGGAATTACTATAAAGAATACAAAGTGAAGGTCCAAGCAATGAATAGCAGGGGCGATGGACCGGTCAGCCCTGAAGTGATTATCTTCTCAGCTGAAGCCCGTATGTTATTTTTTCATCTCAATATATCGCTGCGTTGTATTGTTTATGCACTTGCTAAGTTTCTGTAATGTATTTAGGGCCAAATGCTGTCCCTGTCCAAGTGTCTGCTTGGCCACACAACTCTACTTCGCTCAATGTCTCGTGGTTGCCAATTGCAATGACTCGAGAAAATATCAGGGGCAAACTTATCGGTTATAGGGTAAGTGCAATTATGTCGTATTATCACAATTGGGTCTGTCAGTTCCGACTTGCAAACAAATAAAGTGTTGTCTTACTCAATGCGGCTTTATCATTGTCAGATTAAATACTGGCGCAAAGATACTGATGATCCTAAGTATGATGCCACCTACCATTTGAGCCGCGAAATTCAAGATTGGGCCCTCATCGTGGGCCTCCAACCCGACACCTACTATGCTGTGGTTGCCATGGCATTTAACGGCGCTGGTAGTGGGACAGAGAGCGAACCGTTCATTATGAGAACATTCAAATCTGGTTTGTAATTTCAGAATTTGTGTGCCTGGAGACACACCGCATTCCTTAGTTCTCGTAACTCATCGAAGCTTGTAATTTATTTTTGACTTTTAGCTCCATTGAAGCCTCCGACATCTGTGGAAATAGTTCCAATTAGCCCCAGCAGCATCACTGTCACGTGGAGAGCGTCGGCACCGTCGCAGATTGAGGAACCTCTTCAGGGATTCAAGGTACCTCTCACGTGACAACTTTCCCTACCTTTGTCCAAAATGTTATCGGTGCTCTAAATCCATGATGCCTCGTGTCTTGACTACTAATGTGTTTTGTCTTGCTTTCTACAGGTGCGCTATTGGGAGGCAGATCAAGATTTCAGCACCTACCACGATGTTATCGTTCAAAGAGGAGGCGAACTTATTGCAATCGTCAAGCACCTCCAGCCAGGGGTGCGTTACAAGCTTCGTGTTTTGGCATACAGTCAAGGAGGTGATGGTCGGATGTCTTCTCCAGCTTGGGAATTCCAGTTGGGTGAGTTGATGCTAGATTTTTAAACCTGCCTTGGTCTTTGTTGTTGCAGATTATGGGTGTTTAGATGGCTCGTGCATGCTCGAAGCAGTTTGTCGGTTTTATTTTCGCATCGCTAGTATTTGCAAAATAGTTTTCTAACTAGAGCAGCTTCTACAGGCGGTGGTTTGGTTTACCTTTGGCTTTTTGTTCATTTCACGGTGAAGGAAATTAGAATTTTGCCAAGTTAAGAATGCCTAAGAATTCCTTGCGTTGCACAAATGTTGCAACAGCCAATGCTGTACTGGAATGATCGGTGTTTTTTGGCTTTTTGGCCATAAAGTTGCACTAATTCTTGCAGTGAACTTTGATTTTTACTGAATTTCATCGAATGCCTAGTTTGCTTTGCACGCTCACATGTTTCCTGCAATTGCCTGGTTATCGGTGATTACACATGGAACTGGATTTAATTGCGCATCTATCAATTATAGGAGATGCTGACACGCTACGAGGAGAGGCCACCAGAGAACTGTACTCGTCCATTCTTCTCTGCTATTTACTCCTGGTCTCAGTGTTTTCATTCCAGAGTTGGTTTCGATAAGTGAAGTAATTTGGTTTGATCGGGTGACTCATAATATAAAGGATTTTGGTAATTCAAAGCGCCAACAACGTAGTGTTCGTCTCCAACATTTGAAAGCGAAGAGAAATCGCACTGCCTTTTACTGTGGACTATTCCATCCATTACTGTTCGCTGGGCAGTATGTGCAAAAGCAAGGGATATTTTCTTCTTGCTGGCACGTTTCTTTCGATGTCACGTGTACTTAATTTTAAATGCTTGAACACAGTTGATCCCTAACATCAGTATCTAGCTTCGTCCATCCGTATTCTACGGACTTCATCAACTGGTTCTTAGCTGGTACCATACTTTTATAATCGTGTATTTGATTTCAGTGCCTTTTTCCAAGAGCGCAGTGCGCTGTAATCGCCTTAAAAATTAGCGTTGCCTTTGAAAAGGATACACTTTTGTACCTTTCTTACTTAAGAAACTTCATGACTTCTGGTCACTTCTGAATTGTTTTTAGAATGGCGGGTGTCAGGCCCTTGACCAGACCAATTCCATGAAGTTATTTGAATCTCTTCCTATCTTGTGATCATGGTAAACATTCTGCTTCTCCCCAGCACTGATTTATATTTTTAAAATCTCTTGGATTTTTTTTATCCTATTTTTTTACATTAATTTTCCTGTACATGTTATTTGCGTTTTTTTATTTTGTAGATACAGCCTTTATCATGGTGGTTCAATGTCCATTGTATGCCTGTGATTCAAAAGCAATACAACCAGTATCGCCAGCACAAGGGCTGGATCCCGGAAGCGTCATGAGTGAGCAAATTTGCAAACATGGCAGCTAATTTTTGAAGATCCTATTTCGAAACTAAAATCAGTAAATTTGCAACAAAAAAAGTTATTTCTGGAATTTTGACTTTCACTAATTCTATTAACAAGGCTTTGTTTGTCATGAATAAAAACTTAGAGGATCTGGCCCTGGCGCAATTGACATGAATCGGGGGATGCTGGTTGTTTTTTGGCGTGACAATGATGTTGCATTTTGTATGGTTTTAATGAATTGTCGGGACACTCGTATACCTTGGGCATTGTAATACAGTTTACAGTATGACGATTTTTATCAAGTATTGCCTTAACTTCTCAGAGATGTTTACACTGAATTTGTAGAAAACTATATAAATAAAATGTTGACATTTTTTTGTAATATAAAGGAACATCGATATGTTTAAAAATAGTCCCAAATCTCTATATCGTTGGCTTTGGCAACATTCTGTTCCACGTGATCCATTCTTGTTCTGAGAACTCGATGAAAGTGGTGTTGAAAATTATTTTCAATATCAAATGAAACCTTTATTTTCAACTAGTTGGAAGGCCCGGCTTTTCCCGGGCTGTACTTACCGATAGGGATGCGAGAAACCTTGCTGAAGCGACGAAGTAGGCCTAACGAAGTTACGAATTATGACCGCAGCGCCACCATACCACTTCAGCAATTTGTCGTAAAGACGCTTCATGGAAAACCTTTTCGCTCACTAAGCCACCCACATGCATACATCTCTTCTTTACATCTATATAGATAGAAGATAGATAGATATCAAATGAAACCTATTGAATAGGCTACTGCTATAACTTCAAAGGTGCAGAGATCATAATGCAAATTGTTGATTTTTATTTTCTAAACAATGAAAAAATTAATGCAACGGGTAAGAAAACACGGTTAATAATACAACACTTCAATATATTGTAAAGACTCGTTTTTACATAATAATAATAATAATAATAATAATTTAATTAGATACAAAGGGACGAATTAGCATTGAAATGGTAACCAAAAAATAAACATTTGAGAGGCCGAGAGCCAATGAGATAGATGCCCTGGATTCATAAAGGATGAAAGGAATATTCAGGAAGAATTAATGAATAAGGACACAAATCATGCAAAAAATAGCCTTTTTTATTACCCCATTATTTTGGACGTTCAAAATGGTAGTGAAAAAACTCCCGTCGCTTCCAACAAAGCTCGTGTTTCTTTTGTACCTTTGTTTTTGAGTGAATTCGTGAGCTTCTTTAAGTCTGTGAAAGCGAATTGTTAGTGTTTAACCCTGCCCTGTAGTGCACTCAATCTATTTATAGTATGCACGATACGTCATCCTCCAAAAGGGCTAAGCACTTTCGGCCATCTTTGCGAACCCAGTAAAGATGACAATGCTTATAAATTTGGCAAAGTGGCAATCGGAAAGCGAAAAATTCTCACTTTAAAAACTATTTGCGATAGAATAGAAAAGTAAGCAATTGAATCGCGTTTTAGCGAGTGACCAGTTGAGCCATGTGCGTTTGTTTTACAAAAAATGGAAGAAAGGCTTCCACTTTTGTGCATACGATCGATAAACATTTATAGAAATAGAATGAGTTAATGGAGAAAAGGGGAGTTAAAAGTTTCATCAACTCGTTATATCGAAACAAGAACATTAAACAAATTTCAGTTATGCAGAATGAATGTAATTTCATAACAGGGTGGCAAATTTGTCCTAAAAGTCCTAAAAGTCCTAAAAAAGTGCTAAAAAAAATAAAAAGTCCTAAATATCC
>JAQGAO010006420.1:0-12328 GCA_034697705.1 Ommatoiulus sabulosus | reverse complement strand
CAGTCCCTCCATCCACTGAAAGCACCACTGACAACTTCCTTATCATGGTTATTGGATGATTATAATATGGTCCAATATCCCATAATATCCCATAATATCCTATAATATCCCATGATTATAATATGGTTATCATGGTTATTACCTTGTGCTCCTGCCTTTTAGGTTGGCCCCTCCCTATGTGGAATGTTCCGGTCGCGGCTGGGAGCCGAGAGTGCCTGTTTGAGTGCCCCTTCTCTTTGATATGTTGTTTTTTTGCTCTCGAAGATAGAAATAGCAAGAGAAGGTATTAATTTATTAGATTATATGCAAACGGTATATATTTGAAATGTATGTTATGTTTTATCATATGGTCCCTAGTGTTTATTAGTAGGCTCTGTGCCTGGTGTTTATATAGTTAGTATCATATGTTAGCCCATACCCTGGTTAGGATTTGCGTGGTGCATTGCCCCACCAGTTGGTGGCGCTGTTGTATGTTTTTTTCATTTTGCACCTGACCCCAGTCTGTGTTAGGATTTTTCTTCTTAGGCACCATCTTGTTTTTGTTCACTCATGCCATGGATGTTGACAGTGATCCATATTTTGATCATGGATCCCCCTTTGCTTTTGGGATGACTTTTGTTGTTACTGTAAGTGACTTTTTCTTTTGAACTGGACAAAGAATATATGGTGTGTTCGCGAGCACGTGGCGATCGAGAGACGAGAGAATTCAGCGAAGTGCGCACGTTAATGCAGTCGGGTGACAGACGAAGTAGTCCGCACGTAGGAGGTCAGCAAGCGAAGAACGAGCTGTGTGGTGCGCGCCTTTTTATTGACCCTCACGCGAGCGCAATTAAGCAAAGCGCTGTAGCAGCGGGAAAACGGCTAAGGGCCGTTCTTAAAGGTTTGTCGCCACAAGTTCATTCACAATTGTATCGCAGACAGTGTTTAAAAACATTGCTGGATCAATAACATCAGTTCCATTTTCATGTGATAGCTCCACAAGCAAATTTCCAAATCCATATCTTTCTGGTTGAAAAAAAGAGGTTTGACTTAACTTTAATTAATGGACATGTTTAATGTGCACCTTCAAATCATGTGAAGCATAAGCCAATTTACATGTATTACATGTTAATGCTGTAGTAATATCATTACTTTAAAACCTTATATAAAGATCATAATATTCATTATATGAACTGAAATCAGTTGAGCAATACAAACATTAAATTTTTAATGGCATACAGCTTTATTTAGGTTTCGATTTTAAATTCATAACTGTTGTCATGTAACACTTTCGGAATATTTTGCATTGATGCAAATAATTGGGGGAAAAGACGAACCGGAAAGCAGGCTCCCTTATTAAAGTTATCTCTGTTAAACTGTTTTCTGATATCTAGGAACCAATCAGATGTTCGCTTGTTAAACAATATTTTCAAAGTCCAATTTTCCCCAACATCTTGACAATGAATGGTATTAAAATCACTCTTATTTGGTGATGCTTTCTTTTTCGCTTCTTTTAGACCCTGTTTAAGCCATTCTTCAACTTTAGTATCATCTAAAATCAGTTTTTTCTTTGACAGACCTCTTTTCTTCGGAGGAGTTGCCAAATCTCCATCAATTTTGTCAGCCTTTCGCTTTGGAATTCTGCTTACTTTAGCAATAACTTGAGGTGATTCGCCCTCGGATTCACTAGGTGATCCCTCAGTTAAATAAGTCTCTAGTTTTTAAAAAAAAACATACATTTCTACATTTTTATGTTTAACCCTCTCAGTCACACATTATGATCCACTTATCCTACATTTTTGAAAATTTGCAAAATAAAACAATTTAATATTGCTGTTCTCTAAATTTTAACACCTCGTAACAATGGCAAAATGTGAGCAAACAAATAAAATTTTGATGTTTTTTTTTTTAAAAAAAGGATGTGATCTATTAGATAGATACAAAAAACATTCACTTAAAACTATCAGAAACTTAATAAAAACAACGTTATTTTTAAGCCTTTTTACCGATATTTTAAAGGTAAAAAAAAATGTTAGTAGCAGGCACTGCGAACCTGTATTTAAAGAGGGGCTTTTCCTCTATACACTGAAGCATTGCAGTGCAACCCAACCTCTATTTTTTAAGGGGCAAAAATGTTTTTAAAAAAAAATGTGCCAGTTCTGGGACATAGGGACTGAAAGAGCTAAGCTTATTCTATCTCATAGTATTTTAACACTATACTCACCCATGTTTGATGCTCCTTACTACACAGTTGAAGAGATGAATGTGAAGAAATGTGGAAAATGTTCTGAGCTTATATACGCTTGAGGATATTGTTTAATCCAAATAATGGATGTGTGTGCGCAGCAATTTTATTTGTATTAAAAAGTTATTGATGTTATATGTTATATGCGTGTCGTATAAATACCAAATCAGCAATTTTTTTGAATTTCTATTATTTTCATTGTCATCACTTGACATAACTGTCATCAATTGTCATCAGTGTCACAATTTGTCAACATTGAAAAAATAATTTTATTGCAGAGGTATGTCAACATTGAAAGAAAAAAAAATTTATTGCAGAGGTATGTCAGCATTAAAAGCTAAATTTATTGCAGTTATCACCGTCATGTATTATGTGCGGGCCCCACATTGTAACCCAAAGATTAGCACTACTATATAAGAGTGCATATTTTTTCCTAAAATTCAGTATGTGGTTTTAGCCAACACCATAAATATGTCGATTATTCCAAGTTTGGAACTAAACGAATGGCTTACTCCAACTGAGACGATGATGCATATGATTGAAATTCTCAAGGAGAACAAAGTGAAGTATCTCCAACCATATTTCTACAAGGAACTGCTCGAGCAATACAAGACTGGCTGTTTGGAAGCAGACAGTCTAATGCACGAGTTGGTGTTTCTGAAGCCGTTTATACCATTGCTGTCGGAGATGATCGACCAATGGTCGAATACTTTCAAGGATCGACCATTTGCTTCAATCAAGTTAATGAAGAAATACATGGACTTCAGTGATTCACCTCGCAAGTATATGCAACGCCGGGAAGTATTGCTTGCTATCAACCAATTCGAAAATTGGCTGATTAGCCACAATGAAAAACGATTTCTTTCCTCCATGTCAGTTGGACCGAAGACCCTGCCTGCACCCTCCACCTCTAAAAGAAGTCAAGCTGAAGCTTTTGGTTGCAGTTCGAAGACCCTGCCTGCACCCTCCACCTCTAAAAGAAGTCAAGCTGAAGCTTTTGGTTGCAGTTCTGTTCAAGATTCTGCGAAGGATGGAAAGCCATCGGAGGAAGACGGAGATTTTAAAACCATTATAACATTTAAGTTTCCAGATAAATATAATATGATTAAGCGTTATCGTAATACAGATACACCTGATAATACTGCTACTGTTGAATGTTGTTGCCCCGAAAAAATACCATTTAACAAGTATATGCAAATGTATAATTCCAAAATTGTTAATGGAATCGAATATATTACGGTAATCGCTTCGCACATTCATAAAAACGAATGCTGTTGGTTGAACATTTTTAATTCAAATGGTCCCAACTTAACAGATAGTGAAAACTATACTGATATAAGCGAATAATTTGTATTTCTATCAGAAACCTTTAATCTTTGCTGCAAACTTGTGCTAATGCTTCAATTGATGTGCTAAACCAGCTGCAAAACAAGTGCTTGAGATTTGTGAAATTAAAAAAATGTCAGACAAAATGTAATAGAAATTAAGTGTTATTGCTTTGTACATATTTAAAATACAAAATTTTCAAAAAGAGGTTGGAGTGAGCCAGAAATGACTTCTCCTATACTACTGAAGTATATGCCATGGACGTGACTTAATTGCATTTCTAAGGTGTACGCACCTGGCCATTTTTTTTGTGGTGTTAGCCAACATCGAAAAAAGCTTCATTATTCTATTCTCGGAAATGCAGTTTATGTATTAAAATGTCTCTGAAATCGCATCTCGAAGAAATGTATTTTTAACTTTAAATTATATTTACAAGTTATTGAAAATATTTATAGATTAGTACATTTTAATTTATTTCCAAATATCGTGCATCGTAACAAAAATTACATTCAAAATACATTTAATAAATTATATGTATTTGTAATGCGGTTTTGCATAAGTGTATTTGCATAACAAATGATCGAAAAATTTGCAAATACAATTTTTATAATATTTTAAAAATGCATTTCTCTATATTGCATTGTTAAATAATGTTTTTTAAATGCGTTGATTGATATTTGTATATACATCTATATTCAATTTATACCTAAATGAATTTGTTTTGCATTTGGATTAGTTACTTTCTAAAATATATTTTCTTTAAGACATTTTACAGAACATATCAAGCAACCTAAATTATATGTATTTTTTAAAAAAAAAAATGTATATATTTTATTAAATATAGTTTTCATATCAGAATTGTATTTTAAATGTATCTCAAGGTATTTTTATCAAGATATTTGGCTGGCTTGCGAAAAAAAAAGTTGATGGTTGTTCGACTTGCTGCGCCGAGAGCAACAAGTGTGCGAAAGCTTGGCTGGGAACGTACAAGTGTACACTATTTAGTATTTTACATAGCACTGTCTTAGAGTAATGTACAATAACTGTTAAAAGACGCTTCCGGTTGATATAAATTGTGAAACTTGCAGAAAATAATATGTTCAAAGATACTGCATAGAAAAAGGAGGATCACCTCACTTATACTGAAGATAATCTGCTTATTAGTGAATGCCTAGGGAACCAATTTAAAAAGATTATTAAAAATACACGAATGTCAACTATACAGTGCATAGATTATTAAAAAAAGTATGTCGTTTTTTTCTAAAAACGTGAGTGGAATGATTTATAGGGTGGCTATATATAGGGTTAATGTCAAGTCGATGATGGACCATAAATTCCCTTGTACATTACACTGCACATGAGATATACAATCTATTAAACGGATAGTTGATCAAATTTAGTTGTATTTTAGATATAATTATTTCTGTTATTTGTCATTTTCAAGGAGCCCAAGTCACCGACTATGCATACAAAAATCGACATTTTCCCTAACTTTTCCAGGTTTCTAAACAAATTCCCCTGACCAATGACATTGTTAAAATCAATTTAGGCCAATGTTATATCCACAATTCTTCAAAATCGACACAGGACAATATTCAATATTTTGCAAAATTTACTAATGACAATTTTGAAAAAATTTTAAGATTAACAAAGAAAAATTATAAAATGTTACAAAATTAGCATGGAAAATTTATATTTGGAAAATGTAGAAAATTTGTACGCTTAAAAGCTAGTTTAAAATTTTGCAAATTTGTCCTCGGAATCTGATGCAAATTTTTCGAAGTTATCTTAGGAATGTGTGCATACTTAATTGCATAATACCCCTAAAACACTTTGCTATAAAATTGTAAAATAAATTCCCTTCCTTACCCTTTAAATAGACTAAATTTATCAAGAATACCAATAAATATATTCAAATTTTACATTGCAAATGGGCCGTTCACAATCACCCTGTATTAAATGTGCAGACTTCAATTAAAACCTCCCTAGATCTTAAATGTAAGATTGGCATCGATCTTACTTAAATTAATCCAACGTAAAAGTCAAAAGGCTTAAAATCCATCCCTGTATATCAAGATAATTGAAACTTACAAAGTTAAACCTGCTTTAACTTTACGCAGCTTTGCCCATTTGGTATCGTAATCCGTTTGAGTTATCTCTATACATGTGCCATGCAGTTTTCTTCTCGTACGGTGTTCGTAATATAAAGTACATTCGCAACATCAATACCTTTTTTCAATTCCTTTCTAACAGAGAGAACAGAAATGAATATTCTGGTATAAAAATTATTCTAATTTCTCACACTAGCAAATTCTCCACAGTTTCGCCAAACGTCTTAAAGGCACAAAACATAAGCAATTCAAACGAAAAAGTTGTGAATGTAATCTTTATTCGTGGAAAACCTTCCATCATATACATCAAACCTTACATTATTTACAACAATATTTACAAGGTATATCAGGATTCCCCCAGAAGTTTCCTATTTAACTTCACGGACATTTCCCTGACATATACGAATGTTATCCACGATTTTTTAAAATCGATACAGTAAAATATTCAATATTTTGCAAAATTTGGCAATGATAATTTAAAAAAAATCTTCTGAATAAACACTGGGAAATGTTGAAAGTTTAACAAAATCAACATAAGAAAATTTTACAAATTCGTCTTCGGAGAATGTTGAAAAGCTGTCAAATTTATACTAAGGAAATGGTTGAAAGTTTGCAAATTTGTCCTCGGAATAGGTTGAAAACTTTGCGAAAACTGTCCTCATAAACTGTTTAAATTTTTAGAAATTTATCCTGGAAAATTTCTGATAATTTTGCAACTTTATCCTCGAAAATTTCTGATAATTTTGCAATTTTATCTTTAAAAACATTTTGCAAATTGTACTCGAAACATTGGAATCATTAAGTTTGGAATGTGGTAACATTAATTCGGTGAATTGCCCGGCTTTTTTTAAAAATAAATCGTTTTTCCCGACATTTCCCTGACTAGGGAACCCTGTATATAGTGTAGTAATTTCAAAATCTGATACTATAAAAAAATTCTATATTCAAAATAATCAGAAACCGAGCGGACGACCGATCTTTTTCGCAGACCAGTAAGAAGTTTCTGCACTAGATCGTGCCTCAGTCAATTTTACTGTCCCTCGCCATCAAGTGTGACTGACAGGACTGGCGGAAACAAGGTGAAACATTGAGAAGCGAAGTTTGATCTGATTCTGTGACTGAAAGGCACATCAAGTGTAAGCTGTCAATGTCATGTCAAGGAAACTGATCTGGGATTGGTGAACTGTCTTTGATAATGAATGGACAGACATTCAGAATAAGCATTGAGTTGACCGGCCATGCACAACGTGGCTTAATTCGTACACTTGACATTGATTTTTTTTTATACTGGGATAGTTGCCTTGGTGCTCCAGTGGGACAAATGTTTTGGGCAAGTTTGCGGATTATGTGGAAATTGCCTGTCACCCTGACCCTACTATTTACAATATTTGTAATAAATTCCTAATATTAGAGACTGAGAGGTTCCAATTTGCAATAATTAGCATAACTTAGGTGAAGATACGTATGCATGCAACATCATAAACATGTCTTAAATCAATGAAACCACGTGAATTTGGAATATATTCTATCATGACATTTTTAAAAAAAATTGTAAAATGTCAAATTCTTGCAAACATTGTTTTTGACTTTAAAATGGTTAGTGCATAATTGCATCATTATAATTTGCAAGATTTGTTTTTTTCAATTTCTCAATTCCGAAAGGCGATTCAATAGCGACACGTTGAAACACGTTTATACAGCATTTGTATAAACATTATTTACAAATTTACATCTAAATAGCATTTCTTAATGTTATGTATAAAACATTCGTAAGCAACATTTGTAGAGAAACGTTTTTAACCAACTTGACGTAATGTATGAGATAGTGGTTCTTAAACAAATCCTTTTCCACGTAGGCTACATGTATTTTACATAACATTTGTTTAAGAAATACATGTACGAGGAAAAATACTTGTTTAAGAAAAACTATGTCTTACATTACGTCAAGTTGGTTATAAACAATTCTCTACAAATGTTGCTATACGAATGTTTTATGCGTTACGTTAAGAAATGTCATTTAAAGGTAAATTTGTAAATACATGTAATATGCTTTAACAAATGCAGTATAAATGTGTTTCAACTTGTCGCTATAAAATTGCCTTTCGGAAATGAGAAATTTGAAAACCAAATCCTGCAAATTTCAAACTCTACGTGATAAATACACAATATATTCGATTTTTATACTGGATAGACGTGTATTCTGTAATCTTAGATGTGTATGAGAAGATAAATAAACTACCTAAAAGTACTTATTCGTTTAGCACAACTCAAAGAATTTAACAATCCCAGATTTAATTTAAATTTCAAGCACCAAATCTCAAACATTGACTTTTAAAATACATCTAACTTTATGCAGCTTTATCCTTTTACATGTAACTTCATGTGCGTAAAAGCTGGCTAATGTTAAAGTAATTACGTTTGGAATCTACATTTAGAGTTTGTTTATTTCTTAGCGTCTACAGTCGAGAATTTTGATCATGCATTAAATCCTATTTTCTGCCCAATGCACATTTCTCGCTCAACAAAAAATCGTATCAAGGTTTTTCCAATGTCGCGTTTAGACAAGGATAGATGAAAACATAAAAGGTACTTGCTGTATAGTTTCCAAGTTTTAGAAAGTGTCTGATTTCTTTAATAGGTATTTACGTGGCCAGTAGGACGACCAATAGAAAGTCACGAATCAGTAGACATCCACCTGCTCACCTACAGTAAATATCTGAATAACAGGTAGGTCACAAAGTTTGGTTTTAAATATGTATCTATACCGTTTGCTATCAGAATGCTATCTTAGAAAAGAATGCTTATCTCAGAATGCTATCAGAATTGCTATCTTATACAACACGTTTAATAATTATTATTAAAGTGTAAGTTTGTAAATAATGTTTAAACATTTGTTGTATAAACGTGTATCAACTTGTTGTTATAGGAAATATTTAGTAAATAAGAAAATAAAATACCAAATGCTATGCACCTCATCTTAAAACTTAATGAATGTAGTCATTGTTCAAAATGTTTATGAATGACGTCATCATCACCATTTGAATGAATTACTTATCAGAATTTTAATGAATGACGTCATCATCATAATTTTAATGAATGGCGTCATCATCAGAATGTTAATGAATGAGGTCATTATGAGAATTGGAATGAATGACGTCATCGTCAAACATTTAATGGATGACATCATCATCAGAAATTTTATGAATGACGTCATTCAGCAGAATTTTAATTAATAGTTATCAACAGAATTTTAATGCATGGACTTATCATCACAATTTTAATGAATGAGGTTATTATCAGAATAGGAATGAATGACTTCATGATCAGAATTTTAATGGATGACGTCATCAAAAAAAGTTTAATGGATGATCGACGGCATTATCAAAATTTTAATAAATGCCCTCATGATCGCAGTTTTAATCAGTGACGTCAGACTGTTTATGAATGACGTCATAATTTACTTCAATGACGTTGTTTTATTAAAAATGTCCCAAAATCCGAAACTCTGTAACTACCCTCTTAATAAAAAAAAGGGAAAGACGTATTTCTGCGTTAAATTATTGATGAATTATCGTCAATACTTTAGAAACTGTTCTATTTTAAAATCGCAAATTCAGTTTTTTATATTTTTTTTGCTAAGCGAAATACTTCATAATTTAAAATTCTTCCATTAATGCAATATAAAGTAAGGTGATAAAGATTGATAAAATTGACATTGATAATTTACATTATCGGCTAAAAATATGGTTACTAGTTTTGCGAACCATCTGAATGTCCCTGTCCGATTCAACAAAGTTAAATATGCCGGTCTGTTATTTCTGAATAATAAAAAGTAGACATAATTTGTTACTTTACTTTTGAATAATAAGGGAAATTATTTTTTGTTTAAATAGCGCATGTATGATATTGCAAATTTATACTTGCATTAAGGCATACATGCAGTAATAAAATAATAATTTCACATATTTACAAAATACTCAATTTGTCCGTCAAATTGTTAATTTTTCTGAAAGTATATTGATATTTTATCTAAACATTGCGGTACGCTAAACAATATGCCTGTAATGGTATGGATGCATACTAGTTAAATACATATTACGTACTTATGAATATTTTTCCTAGATGTGGAAACGTTGATGGTGCTTTTAATTTAACATGAAAAATCCAGCCAATTTTCTCGTTTATTTAAAAAACCCATCACAATAGTACAAAATGAAACTCAGCATGTTTAATTTTTATGTTGATAATTTTAATTTGCCATAGTTATTTTTCTAAATAATAAACGAAACAGAAGATTTTTACTTTTACACTGTAAATGAAAAGCATCGACGTTTCGATCCACACTCGTACTTCAGAACAAAAATGTATTCTCAAGTAAATAACTTTCATGAACATCTTTTAAGAATGTTGTTTGGCATAGTTTTGAAACGAGACATTTTCCAGACGTAGAATAAGTGAAAAAATTCTAAAGATGTTAATGCTTTTAAAGAAGGCCAATATTGATTTTGGTCTTTCATTAAAATAGTAGACATAAAAATTGAACAGAGCATTAAGTGAGGATTACAACTTTGGAAAAAATACTAAATTACACTAAACTGTGAATATTTTCCATACTACAGTGTAGATATTTAAAAGTCATGCTGTTTGTCTTAACTTGTCAACGCTATTAGATAAACGGCCGCAAAACTTAACTAACATGCTTAGCAAAAGATAATGAGTTTTCGAAAATGCCACATCCTTTGAGACTATATTCAAGACAAATATCAAATGAGAAATTTAAAAATACTCATATTTCCTCCTAATCATAGGTGACACATACATTCACCAAACAGTACAACTAAAGGTCGTCCAGTGTGTCCAACAATCTAATGTTGTTAGATTTAATAAACGTCTGCAAAAGTTAACTAACAAGCTTAGCAAAAGATAATTGACTAACAAAGTTCTCATCCTTTGAGACTTAAGACAAATGCCAAATAGAAAATTTAACAACTAAGCCTCCATCTTAATTAAACGGGACTGTGAATATATTGCATTCGTCTAAAGGTCATTAAGCATGTCTAACTACCAAATGTTGCTAGACATAACAAACGTCGGCAAATGTTAACTAACAAGCTTAAAAAAGTTGATTGATTTTCGAAAATCCCACTATTTTTTGAGATCTTAAAAGAAAGTAGTCCAAATAAATTTAACAACAACCTTCATATAATTGTCATACAATTCCTGCAAGAAAGAACGTATTCCAAAATTTTGCGAATGTCTAATAATAAGTCATTTTTATGGTAAGTTTGGTGAAAGTGCTGGTAATGTTGGGCAAAAATTTAAAACTGATAATTTTTTTTTTTTTTCTAACGAGTATTCAGCTTATATCATCCCATTTTATATCACCATTAATTAATCTGCATGTAACTCCATCCCATTTCCATCACTTTGATCCGCCAAAAATGTTCATTTTGGAAACATTGCTGCCTTTAGAACACCTGATCCAACCATCAATCACTATTCCTCGTATGGCTAGACAGACCCCCTAACAAATGCAATATCCTACATCATTTTATAAATGTAATCAGATCCTCCCCCTTTACTCCTCGATCTCCTGTTTAACTTCAGCCTTAGCAGCGCAGGACAAATGGACAGTTGTGCAACTTGTCCATTTGCGCAGCCATACTTTGAATACAATATCCCTTTCTTCTTGGAAAAGTTGATCTTTCAGCTCAGGATCAATCCTTACAATATGTACCTAAAGACAGGGTCATTTAAACCAGATATCAAAACTCCATGCATACTAGCTATGTCGGGAGGTTCTCATTGTTGGTGCACTTCCTTCTAGATTGTACTGACCCCACTATAACTGCTATAAGGTTAAAAAACAAGCTACCATTAACCCACACACATACTAACTTAATTGAATTATTCCTCTGTAATATTCATGAACCTTGTACAGTATGTGGCTGCTACACAGAAAAACTGCATTATATGGCAAACAGCACCAAAAGCTATAATCCCACATCCAATAACCAATCAACACTGATACTACAGAAAACTATGCCAGAAGGGGCATTAACTCTTCCCTGTTTCTTTTTAAGAAAATGAGCATTATAGTTGTGATCATAAATGTGATCACATTATAGTGTAGATGCTTATAAAATAAATTTCTGAACTATTCAAATGTTTACTTAGGTTATATTTTGTGACTTTCAATTTCTACAATTTGACTTCATGATCCCATTTAATAAGCTTTGCAAGACATTTGAATTTATTTGATTAGATTAGCAGAACTGTTTCAAACGCTTAAAGCTTGTCATACAAAAACTACAGGTGAAAATCAAAGTCCGTCATGCTAGTGTTCGGAAAAGTAAAAAAAAACCATAAATAATCTGTTGACTTACATGTTAGTTAGTAATGTATCGCTTTCCAAAAATCGAAGTATACTAGAAACTAACCGTGATATAGTTTTTTTGCGTGCATTATAGTAATAAAAAATCGATGATACCATGTTTCAGTTACGTTTCACGTAACATGATACAATAAAAAGGCAAATTTTGGAAACACAACTTTAGGAGAAATATTTAAAATAAATAAATTCTTAACATCTTCAAAAATATTTATTAAAAGTTATAACATGTATTGGGCAGTATATACATGTATTTCCAATTTTATAATAGAGGAC